>CM076571.1:445402440-445633342 GCA_034641835.2 Pinus albicaulis | reverse complement strand
CATAGGATTAGGTGTCAACATTCCCCCCTTTAATCCGAAGGGATGTTGGTGAGCCCAAGCATCGATCTGAACTTTTCAAACTTTTCTCTTCCAAGTGCTTTGGTGAAGATATCATCAGTTTGCTCATTTGTGGAACAATGATGTAGATGGATGGTTTTGGCCTGAACATGATGTCGAATTAGATGGTATTTTGTATTGATGTGCTTTGTTCAATCATGGAACTTTTGGTTCTTAGCCAACTTTATTGCAAAAGTGTTGTCGATCATGAGTGGTGTGGAGTACATTTGTTTCATCTGCAAATCTTCCAGGATTTTCCGGAGCCACACAATTTCCTTTGTTGCTTCAGCTGCTGCCACATATTCTGCCTCGGTTGTGGAATCTGCTAGAACTGACTGTTTGCGTGATCTCCATGAGACAGCTCCTGATCCAAGACTCATGGTGTAACCTGTAGTAGACACCCCTGTTTCTTTGTCACCATCAAAGTCTGAATCAGAGTATCCGATCAAGCTGAAGTCGCCTACCTGTGTATATTTGAGTCCAAAGTCTTGAGTCCCCTTCAAGTACCTTAACACTCTTTTTGCAGCAGACCAATGTCCTTCACAAGGTTTTTGCATGAACCTTGAGAGGATTCCAACAGTAAATGAAATGTTAGGTCTGGTGGTGGTCAAGTAGATAAGACTTCCTATAAGTTGTCTATACTTAGTTGCATCTTCGAATTCCTTCCCTTCAATAGATGTGAGCTTCAAGTTTTGTTCCATTGGAGTGGTTAAGGGATTGCATTCATCCATGCCAAACTTGTTTAGAAGATCTCTAATGTACTTCTTTTGAGAAATAAATATATATTTAGGATGTTGAATTACTTCAATACCCAGATAGTAATGAACATGACCCAAATCAGTCATTTCAAAACCTTTCTTCAATTCTTTCTTCATGGATGCAATATAGCTCTCATTGTTCCCTGTTATCAAAATATCATCTACATACACCACAAGATATACAATTGTTTTTCCAACTTTCTTAACAAACAAAGTTGCATCATCAAGATCAAAATGTTTGAAGTCAAGTTTCAGAAGATGCTCGGTTAATTTCTCATACCAGGCTCGTGGTGCTTGCTTGAGGCCATACAAGGATTTTATAATCTTGAAAACTTTGTGTTCTTGAGCCTTTACTACAAATCCTTCTGGCTCAACATATAAACTTTCTCCTTTATATCTCCATTCAAGAAGGTTGTTTTTACATCCATCTGATGGACTTTCCATCCATTCTGAGCTGCTAAGGCAAAGAGAGTCTGGATGGTAGTCCATTTTGCTGTGGGAGCAAAAGTTTCTTCATAATCGATTCCTTATTTTTGTGCAAAACCTTTTGCCACAAGCCTGGCCTTGTGCTTGTCAAGTGAGCCATCTGCTTTATACTTGTTCTTGTAGACCCACTTACAACCAATTGGTTTTTTTCCCAAAGGCGGATCAACCAGCTTCCAAGTGCCATTCTTTATCAAGGCATCATACTCCTTTTGCATCGCTTCTTTCCATTCATCATGAGAAGCGGCTTATTTGAAGGAAGTTGGTTCATGATCTGTAGACAAACTCAATTCACAGTTATAAGCAATATCCATATCAACAGGGGAATCAGAATTATCTACATCACCTTCGATTTCTTGAGTGGAACTTCTTGTTCCCGTTTTTCCAACCTCATCAGGATGAACATCCTCCAGTGTCTTTGTCAGCCATTTGGGGGGACCTTTCTGAGATGGCCCTGGCTGGTCACTTGACTGAGTTGGGATTGATTCAAGATTCAATCTCCCAATTCTGTCAATCACATCATTCAATGTGTCATCCGTGGTTGTTTCTTCATGTGGGGGAGAGAGTGCTTCAGGACATGATTCCATAGTTTGATTCAATATCGGAATCCCCCCTTCAAGATGTGGAATCTCATTATCAAATTCTTAGAAAGACTTTGCATGTGTGAATCTATCCAGGCGATCAAGTTGCCACTCAACAACCTTGTCACTCTTGGAAGATTCAAGGAATATGACATCTCTTGCTATTACAAACTTCTTATTTGCTTCATCATAGAGACGATATCCTTTGGAGGTATTGGAATACCCCAAGAAGATACATTTTCGACTTCTAGCACCAAGTTTGTTCCTTTGACCCTTGGGTATCAAGGCATAACAGGTGGACCCAAAGACCCTGAAATGTTTTACCGAAGGAATGTGGCCATGCCACATTTCAAAAGGAGTTTTGTTTCTAATTGAACTTGAAGGACACCTATTCTTTATGTAAACAGCACATAGAACTGCATCAGCCCAAAACATCAATTTTACATTATTAAAAAACACCATGGAGCGAACCATATTTAAAATTTTCCTATTCATTCTTTTAGCTAAACTGTTATGTTGGGCATTATAAGGCATAGTTGTTTGATGTCTGATCCCATGTTGACGAAAATAATTTTCAAATTCGTTTGAAGTGTATTATTTTCCATTATCAGTACGAAAAGAGCCAATATGAGTTTTTGCATCATTTTCAATCCATGCATGAAAATTCTTGAATGTTTGAAAAACATCAGATTTGTTCTTCAATAAGTAAACCCAACACATTCTGGTGTAATCATCAATGAATGATATCATATATTTGTTTCCATTTGCAGAAGCAACATGCATGAGACCACATAAATCTGAATGAATAAGCTCAAGTTTTCTATGTGCTCTGGAATGTGAATCATGAAAGGACTATTTTCTATGCTTTCCTAGAATACAAGCAACACATTGCTTAAGTTTCCTAGGAATTGTAGGCAATCCAGTAACACCATTTTTATTCAACAATCGAAGGTTGTCATAGTTTTAAGTGTCCAAATCTAGCATGCCATAAAATAATTGATGGGAATGTACCTTCATCATGATCAGAACTGAATTCAAAGTTTTGTGCATGAGCAGATGTACCTTGCAACTTTAGGAGTCGTCCTTCTTCTATTCCCCCCATGACAAGTGAGCGATTCGTTGCTTTTTTGACATCAACCTTGCCGCATAAAACATGTGAATGGAGTGTCCTTGTTGGCAGATGTGGACCAAGGACAAAAAGTTTCTCCTCAACTTAGGGAGGTATAGAACCTCATGTAGAATATGATATGGAAGACCCCTTGCAACCAAGCAGGCGTGCCAAACACGATGGCTTGAGTTTGGTTATCTATGAAATATCTTTGCTCCATCAACTTTGTTAGTGAATTATTCAAAAAATCTTTTCTAAATGTCATGTGACATGTTGCTCCTGAACTAGCAACCAATCATCTCTCCATGAAGTAAATGAAACATCAAATAGTCTTTAGTTACTCCATTGACACAATGCATGCCTTTGCTAGAACATAATGAGCGGATTAGTGCTTTACCTTTGTCTTTGTCATTAGTTTTACCTTTGTCTTGATTTCTTTCTTCTTTCGATTTATCCCAATGTGTGTAGGATTTTGCCCCTTTTCTCAAGTTCTTCTTCCTCTTTCTCTTTATGCATCTTCCACTTTGGATGAATATGAAGCATGAATCTTTTCTCTACGTGCCAAGTATGCAGCCTCTTCAGAAGATGAAGGGACTGTCATCTTATTTTGAAGGAGGGAAAAAGAAAACTTTGCTGGAAAATTTCTTTTGAAGGAGAGAAAATAAAAAACTCTTTGCTGCAAAATATACTCAATTCTGGAAATATATTGAATTGAAGGGGATAAAAAAAGTTTGCTGCAAATACTGAATTCTGCACCAAAAATAAAATAAAATATATATATATATATTGTGTTTGAAGAAATAAAATTTATATGGGTATCTATATTGAAAATGTGGAGGAAAAGCGGTTTTATGAATGTGAATGGTATTATAAACAATGGTAGGGGGCAGTATTTTGTAATGGCACTGTATTATTTGAATATGACAAAGCGCTGTATGGAATAGCATGGGCGGAAATAGTGGACAGAGGGCGGTATCAATGGAAGGGCGGTATTGAATGATGAATGGAGGGGATGTATTATAAACAAACATTGTATTAAATATGTATAACAGAGCGCTGTATTATATTGAACAGTGGAATAGTTGACAACGTATTGAATATGTATAACAGTGGTGAAGTGGTGTTAAAAACAGCGTATGGTATTATATGACAGAAAGCGGTATTATATGCAGTGTGGAGGCAGACAGAATATGGATAGGCAGACAGAGTGGTATTCAAAGCATCATGGAGGTGGTATTCAAAGCTAGACAACGTATTATATATCAGAGCGCTGTAATGAGGGCGGAGGAAGGTCCATGGGACAAGCCACGGGGTATTAAAAGCGTATGGGATTAAAGCGCTGTAATGAGTGGGAGGTCGTAGTGTTATATTAATCGACAGGAAGCACTGTAAGAGGAGGGCCGATAGGCCACAGAGAGGGCCGAGGAATGAGTGTAGTGATAGTTAAATGGAGGAGTAATGCAGGAGTCGAGGGCGGGTATATGAGTTGAGAGGCGACGAGAGTATGCAACCATGTATTGGTGAGAGGTGTGGTGTGTTTTATTTGGGAGAAGATTGTTGGGAAGGAGCAGGCCGCGTAGGAGAGGTGGGTAGGGAGAGAAGGTTGTAGCGTTGAGTGGGGCGTAGTGTAGAGGGAGAAGGCATTGGGAAAGGCGTTGGAGAGAGGGAGGCCGAGAGGCCGTTACAAATTTTGAATTGCAGATATTTCAAGGGCTGCAGAACTGAAAATATTTGCAGGACTGCAGAAATGCAAGAATTGTAGATTGTAGAATCTTCAGAATCTGCACAAATCAGAGCTGTGCAGAAGTTGCAGAGATAAAATAAATAAAAAATGCAGAATTACAGTACAACAATTTAATGGAGCAGCAAAAACTAGCATAAAAAATGACTGAGTAAAGGAATGAGGGAGTTACACCACAAGAAAAAATGCCAATAGTGGGACTGGCTCTGATACCATGTCAAACCAGGAGGTAACTCCGCAAATCAGAATGTTTATTAAATGAGGAATGTGCATGTATTTATACATGGAGGTGAGGCTATTGGGATTCATCTCCTAATGACTGTTGGCCTTCCTTATTTCCTAATATTATTTATTATACAATATTACATATCCACACCAAACCCATAGGATTAGGTGTCAACAACAGCAATAACTTATACAGCGTTTTATGAACCAAGGGGTGGGGAAAAGTGAAGATTTAGGCCCTAAAACGAGTATAATCAGAGATCTGCATAAAAATAAGGTGGGAAAGTGGTTGGATATGATATATAGGGTTATTAGGGACTCCCATGTGGAATTTAAGCAAAAAAAAATAATATTTTCTATGTTAAAAAGTTCCTCCTTCCCGACTAGTCAAGAAAAACACCCAATCCCCATGACTTTGAATATGTAGAATTTATTGAAACTCAGGAAACCGTGATTTTCTGAAGGTGATACATGAAAAATGATATATACATCAGTAAATCAGACCCATAAGGTTACTCATGCAATATAAGAGAAAGAATGAAGACTTTAATGAAGAAAAACCCTCTTTAAGAGGTGCTGCAACAATTGTATTTCACTGTAAAACCCTAACAACGTTATTTTTTGAAGCACACAATAGCTTTAGGTTGGAAATCAGATCTAGAATATATCAGTGTACAAAACATTAGATCTATATGAAATCCATACACTAGAATGTCCCTATTTTACATACCCCTTGGGGTTTTCAACAGAAAATGGAATGCATGGAGTAGATCTGACTTCTTATGCAGCAAATCTATAGATTTATTGCAGAATTTCTGAAGATGACATTCTTATGAACAGATCTTATCTGAAAGTTACATGGATTGGTTGGCCAATCCATGGATCACCACAGTGAGGGAACTTCCCTACACCGGAGATCTCTCTCCCAAGAGATTGCTGAATCACCCTGCAACTCCTCCTTTGCAAATAACGTAGTCTAGGAAGATGGACTATGCTGTAGGCTCAGAAATATGTAATGGCTTGATGCCAAGATCTGAAATAAGGTTCCAATCATCCAATACAGTCCTTACAATGGATTAGAACCCTCCTCCGCTGGAAAGAAGTACTGAAATGCCTTAGATCTGAAAAGATCTAAGCTCCACTTGTTGCAGCTTTCAAAAGCAAGAAAACCCTCAATGGATCTGCGCTGCTATTGGAAGTAGAAGCTTGGCCAAAATTCTGGATAGTGGAAAAAGCTGAACATCCTCCTCCAAGGAGCTACTCCATGGAAGGAGAGAGGATTTCTAAACAGGAAATCCCCTCTCTCTAGCTAAACATCCTAGAGAGCTTGAGCTGCTCAAGCAACCTCAAAATTGAAATTTCTCCAACAACCTTTGCTTTGAGCCTTCTCCTTCCTTTTGTAAGATGAGGATGGGAAAAAACCTAAACCACTTTCAAAACTTTAGCCCCTTTCACATGTGCACCCTCCATCTAGATCCGCGCTGGCAAAAAAGGAGGTACATTCCACTTAGACAGTGCTGTTGATAATTTCTTGTTGACCCAATCAATTGTCACAAACCCTTTTCACACATAAGGGTTTCATTAAAGCAACCCTGATTTAGCCTTGTTCATATTGGGAATTTATTTATTCCATGGAGTTTTTGGATTTTATTGATCTCCCTTACCATTTTATTCCTTATACAAAGTAAACAATACAAAAATGAATATTCCTATTAAATTAGGAATATTACAAAGATTAATACAAAAATTCTCTTCTTGATAACTACTTGTGAGCTTGCTTTATTCTTCTTTAACTTAGTTAATCTTTCATCAAGTCAGTTATCAAAGTACTTAGTCAAAATGTAGAGACATAATTATTTATACTTGTAACTGAATATCTTATAATGTGGTTAGGAAGGTAAATCTCTGATTTACCTTCCTTACTTCCTATTACCTTGAGATCACTGTCTTTGTATATTGAAACCAGAGATATCCTTATTATATCCTACAGCTACATACATAAGTAATACCCTTCAGTTTCCATCCGAAAACTGTATCCTTTAGTCTTGTCTTACTTCAGATAAATCTGCATTCAATTCAGCCCTTTGATCTGCTCTTTTAAATGTTGTCCAGCCTCTAATCAATCCACAATGGTTGCTCCTCCTCACACACTGCCCATCCACAAATTTTGTTCTTCCTTCAACGCTGTCCACCTCAAACTTGACCGCAATTATTATTCCTCAAACTTCACTGAAATCTGTCCTTAAATCCGCATCTTTTGACTGCAGTAATACCTCAGACTTATTCGTATTCAATTCTGTCCTGCTCCATTTTAAATGTTGTCAACCTCAGACTCATCTGCATTCAATTCTATCTTGAGCCTGTCTGCTATTCTGTTAGCATCTATAATCCGCATTTCTTGTGTTCTTATCTCCGCATTTGAATACCTTCTAAACTACGTAGTTTTTTATTGGAACAATCCGCAATCTCTTGGTAAAAAATGAGCTGTACGTTATGATATATATATGGCATGCTTCCTTTCTATTAATCCGGCCATACAACAAGATTGTAGGCAGATATTCCCAATGTATATAGGTTGACTAATCTTCAACATTGAATATGGGTTGGCTTGAGAGCTTGTCATTTCTTCAATATGCATGACTCTAATTCATCGTTTGAGAGAGGTGTTATTTTACAACTTATATATCTTGATTTCTATTGATGTTTGAGAGCTATTTGCTTGACTTACATTTTTCTACAAGGTCTTGGAGCATGTATTTCTAGACACTTCATATACGATACTTATTACATAGTGTTATGAGGGTAAATCCTCTCTTTGGACAAAGACGATCCCTCTAGCTCTAGAGTGGGTCTAGTAACAAAAGGACACGCTAAAGTGTTGCTTCCTAGTTAATGAATGAACAAAAAACACAGTAGATTGACCTACCTTGAATCCAACACTGTCGTCGTTGCAGAAAGAGAAGTGGCCTCTCTCTCCTACCTTGGAAAATCACAATCCATTCACTGTTACGCTCAGATACCTGCACATTGGACAAAGAACAAGAACAACATACGACATAATAGTTTCACTCACAACTATTAGCCAGTCAAAGAGGGCTAAACATATCGCATCAAATAAACATCATAACACAATAGTCACTACAGAATTTGGCGGAAATTCCGACGGCCAATTCGTCGCTATTCCGACACATATTCGTCGCTGGAGCGACAGTTCAAGGGCGGACAAACCGTGGTTTCTCATGCCGTCGCCGTTCTGACGCAAGTAAAAAGTGTCGCACTATCGACACTTATTCCGACGTTCCGAACAGGCGTCACTCTTCCGACGTCTCACAAACCGTCGTGGCTCCGACGTTTTAAACGTCGTTTTTCCGACGCCCATAAACCGTCGCAGTTCCGACTAAACGTGGTCCGACGTTTTGACGTCACTCTTCCGACGCTTGTAAACTGTCGCAATTCCGACTAAACGTGGTCCGACGTTTATCACGTCACTCTTCCGACGTCTGGAAGATGTCGTAATTCCGACGATATGTGGTCCGACGTTTGGAACGTCGCGCTTCCGACGTTTGGAACGTCGCGCTTCCGACGTTTTCATACTGTCTCTCTTCCGACGTTTCTGGATTGTCGCAGTTCCGACGTTTGGCACGTCGCGCCTCCGATGTTTTCATGCTGTCTCTCTTCCGACGTTTCTGGATTGTCGCAGTTCCGACGTCTACAAGGCGTCGGTAGACCGACGGAGGGTTCAATTTTAAAAAAAAAAATTAAAATTTTAAAAGTCGAGAAACGCTGTTTTGAAGATATTATATGAAGTAAAACAGTCCATGAAAGTGAAATAGCAGTATGTAGAATAGTAAAGCAACAGATAGAGTAACGACGTCCATTGTTCCAAATACAAATTAAAGTACCCAAAACCCTACAACAGTGAAGTAAAACAGTCCATGAAAGTGAAATAGCAGTATGTAGAATAGTAAAGCAACAGATAGAGTACCGACGTCCATTGTTCCAAATACAAATTAAAGTACCCAAAACCCTACAACAGTGAAGTAAAACAGTCCATGAAAGTGAAATAGCAGTAGGTAGAATAGTAAAGCAACAGATAGAGTACCGACGTCCATTGTTCCAAATACAAATTAAAGTACCCAAGACCCTACAACAGTGAAGTAAAACAGTCCATGAAAGTGAATATATTATATGAAGTAAAACAGTCCATGAAAGAGAAATAGCAGTATGTAGAATAGTAAAGCAACAGATAGAGTACCGACGTCCATTGTTCCAAATACAAATTAAAGTACCCAAACCCCTGCAACAGAGAAAAACGCTAATCATAATCATGTGAGGAGTGTGATATGTCCAAAATATAAAAAGACCATCAGACCATATCAATAAACCAGCAACATAGACCAGCATCGCTAGTTTTGAAGGCAGAGTGATAAACATTAATCATATTTTTTTCACAAGAGAAAAAACGTTGTTTTGAATATATTATATGAAGTAAAACAGTCCATGAAGTCATTACATTTTCACATCTGAAGATTGGAACCCAAATATCCATCCAGAAATGTGGAAGTCCCACCCCAGACACTGATAGAAAAATACCCCATGTCACATACAGGGACTTGATATTAAACCCAGTAACGGTCCACATGGAGATTATCGACAATCCGAGAAAGCATCCAAATATGCCCGAGGCATCTATAAGAAAGTGAAATAGCAGTATGTAGAATAATAAAGCAACAGATAGAGTACCGACATCCATTGTTCCAAATACAAATTAAAGTACCCAAAATCCCGCAACAGAGAAAAACGCTAATCATGTGAGGAGTGTTATATGTCCAAAATATAAAAAGACTATCAGACCATATCAATAAACCAGCAACATAGACCAGCATCGCTAGTTTTGAAGGCAGAGTGATAAACATTAATCATTTTTTTTTTCACAAGAGAAAAAACGATGTTTTCAATATATTGTATGAAGTAAAACAGTCCATGAAGTCATTACATTTTCACATCTTAAGATTGAAACCCAAATATCCATCCAGAAAAGTGGAAGTCCCACCCCAGACAATGATAGAAAAATACCCCATGTCACATACAGCGACTTGATATAAAACCCAGTAACGGTCCACATGGAGATTATCGACAATCTGAGAAAGCATCCAAATATGCCCAAGGCATCTATAAGAAAGTGAAATAGCAGTATGTAGAATAGTAAAGCAACAGATAGAGTACCGACGTCCATTGTTCCAAATACAAATTAAAGTACCAAAAATCCTTGAACAGAGAAAAACGCTAATCATGTGAGGAGTGTGATATGTCCCAAATATAAAAAGACCATGAGACCATATCAATAAACCAGCAACATAGACCAGCATCGCTAGTTTTGAAGGCAGAGTGATCAACATTAATCATTTTTTTTTCACAAGAGAAAAAATGTTGTTTTGAATATATTATATGAAGTAAAATAGTCCATGAAGTCATTACATTTTCACATCTGAAGATTGGAACCCAAATATCCATCCAGAAAAGTGGAAGTCCCACCCCAGACAATGATAGAAAAATACCCCATGTCACATACAGGGACATGATATAAAATCCAGTAACGGTCCACATGGAGATTATCGAAAATCTGAGAAAGCATTCAAATATTCCCGAGGCATCTATAAGAAAGTGGAATAGTAGTATGTAGAACAGTAAAGCAACAGATAGAGTACCGACGTCCATTGTTCCAAATACAAATTAAAGTACCCAAAATCCTTGAACAGATCAAGAAAAACGCTAATCATGTGAGAATTCAAAGCAAAGTTAATCTATTAACATTGCGAATAAAATTACACCGAAGTCAAAAACATTGCCTGGCCATACTCATGGCAAATTTGTCATCAAAAAATCAAAAAATTAAGAAGACTGCCCTCATACGGGGAAACCAGTCTTGAACGTTTAATTTACAGAATTCAAAAATATTACTTAAAGGTCTAGTACAGTAAAATAAACTGCTGCCTAATGAATCAGCGTACAAGAAAACAAATCAACTAAACGTTAATCTATTTGTTCTTTCCACTATTCTGACTATCCTGAAGGTCCGTGATCGCTTAGGTGCTACCGCACATGCATGCCACGGCCCTCTCCCCGAAGGCCCCATGTTGCTTCGCTTTTTCCAGCTCTGCATCTGCTTCTGACGGCATTCTTCTCCGTTGCCTCTCGCTATTAATCACGCGATCATACCGTGATTCGCGTTGAGAGTGCAATCAAAGTGAAATTACAAGGCGCGTCGGGGAGAAGGTGAACGATGGGGGAAGCTGTGAGCAAGGAACTGATGCAGGCTGATACAAGCCGACCCCCACGGCACTCCGGATGGGATATCGACCAAGTAATAGTCACCGGACTGGGCCAGGTCATCTCTCGTTGAGGAAGCCGAGGGAGCGCGCCGGGATTGACCTCTAGTGCTCCCCCTGCGGCAACGCATCCTATGACGCACGCGAGGCATGGGTGCAATCTCAGGCGCAGTGGGCACAAGAGACGAAGAAGCAGAATTCCAATTAACAGAGGAAGACAGACAGAGACAAAACCGAGAGAAATGGAAATATGCAGCAAATTCTAGGCAGAAGTTCCGCTGGCCACTTCTCCTTATCGTCACAGTTACCAGGCAGTGTAATCCAGCAACCGGCTTGTCTGAAAAACCATGGCTAAACGCCATTTTGTATGTCGACCCGTCTGCAATGCAATCAAAGGACGCCCGTCATAATGAATCTCTGATCATTACTAATGAGAGCCGAAGGCCGGATCAAATTGGAGCGTGCGGAATCGCTCAGAGGAGTGGAGGTCCGATCTTGAACAGTGTTAAAAATTAATTAATGCATATTTGATGTGAAAACTTAATTGAACAGCGTTAAATGTTAATGCGAATGATATGAAATCGCCATATCTGTCCTTCAAAGAAGCGAACGTTTATCGAATGCATCAAATGAGCAGGTAAGTTAATAATCATGGCGTGGCAAAAAATTGACCGGAGCGATATTTGTTTGGAAGGCCGCGTCTTGGAAATCCTGGACCGTAAAACGTATGATTTGAAAGGATGATAGAAATTTCATACACAAAATTAACAATTCAAGCAGCCATTTTGGAACGCGAATTTGGTTTGAATTATGGTTTATCGCCGTTTGAAGTCCGGCGGGCTCGACTTTTGAACAATTTTTTTATAAAATTTGTGTTGGTTTTCTTTGATAATACACATATTAAAATCCCGCTTAATAAAGAGACAAAAATCAACCAAACTAATCCTCCGCTGGTTCCTCCACGATTCGGCACCATCCTTCGGAAGGTCCAGGATCGCTAGGTGCTACCTGCACATGCATGCCACGGCTCCCCTCCTGAAGGCCCGAATGCTGGCCGGCTTTTTCCGAGCTCAGACCCGCCGGACGGGTGCATTCTTCCTCCGTTTGGGCCTCCTCGCGGAAGACCACAATGACTACAGCTGTGATTTGCGGGCGGTTGAGAGTGCAATCAAAGGAAAATTGCGCAGTGCGCGTCGTGGGAGAAGGTGAACTAGCGGTGGGGAAGCCAGGAGCAGTGGAATCCATTTGGTGGCCAGATGCTACAAGCCGACCCCGCCCACTCCTAGTATTTGGATATCGACCTAAGTAATAGTCACTGGACTGCCCGGAAGTCATCTCTGTTGAGGTGCTGGAGGGAGCGCGCCGGGATTGACCTCTAGTGCTCCCCCTCCGGCAACGCATCCTATGACGCACCCGAGGCATGGGTGCAATCTCAGGCGCAGGCGCAGTGGGCACAAGAGACGAAGAAGAAGAATTCCAATTAACAGAGGAAGACAGACAGAGACAGAACTGAGAGAAATGGAAATATGCAGCAAAGTCTAGGCAGAAGTTCCGCTGGCCACTTCTCTTTATAGTCACAGTTACCAGACAGTGTAATCCAGCAACCGGCTTGTCTGAAAAACCATGGCTAAACGCCATTTTTTATGTCGACCCGTCTGCAATGCAATCAAAGGACGGCCGTCATAATGAATCTCTGATCATTAATAATGAGAGCCGATGGCCGGATCAAATTGGAGCGTGCGGAATCGCTCAGAGGAGTGGAGGTCCGATCTTGAACTGTGTTAAAAATTAATTAATGTAGATTTGATGTGAAAACTTAATTGAACAACGTTAAATGTTAATGCGAATGATATGAAATCGCCATATCCATGTCCCATCAGCTTAAACGCCATCGAATGCACCCGCAGCCGGGAGCAGGGCAAGTTTTTAATGAGGACACGTGGCAAAAATTGACTGGAGCGGATATTTGTTTGGGCCGCTCGCGCAGTGGAAATCCGGACCCGTAAAATATTAGGGCGAATTTGATAAGAAATTCGCGTCACAAAAATTGGCCGACGTCAGCAGGCCATTTTGGAACGCGAATTTGGTTTGAATTATGGTTTATCGCCGTTTGAATTCCGGCGGGCTCGACTTTTGAACAATTTTCTTATAAAATTTGTGTTAGTTTTCTTTGATAATACACATATTAAAATCCCGCTTAATAAAGAGACAAAATTGTTGTGCTTTCGGAACCCGTGGTCAAGCCCTCTACCAAAACCACTAGCGGAATCACAAAAGCGGGTTGCCCATATCGCACCGCTTTTGCGTAGTAGGCGGTATTTCCTATTCGCGAGCGATTCCATAGGGAATGCGACACGTGGCGAAGTGACCCCGGAAAACAACCGTTTAACCCACGCCATCGCACGTTAAAGCCCAACGTTGGAAGCCGAGCGAAATTGCCAAGAGTCGTTGATTTGGAGAAGGGCCATCGGACGGTGGTCGCACGTTGAACTTGCCCTGAGGTTAACTAAGGTGTGCGGAGGATAGCCAGGTACGATACGAGTGTTTGATTGGTTATTGATATATATAGGTGGGGCCGGAGTATAATGAAATTGTTTAATTAAACGATTGGCGGATAATTAGCATAAGTCTGGAGCGTGATTGTTGTAAGGCCGGGTGGTGAAATATAGAGCCGAAAGTTCATTACAAGTTATTTATTTAAAAAGAAACGTGGAGTATAAATACAAAGTGTTGAAAGTTAAACATTGGTTATAAGGATTGGAGATAATATAAAGTCGGGAATATAAATTAAAGTTCAACCATTGTGGATAGTATTTATTTATCAAATTCTACGAATTTGATAAATAAACCCGAAGAAAGAAGAAGTCAATTAAGACTCAGGCTGGAGGAAAAGAACGGGGTACACCAAGGGAAAATGCTGACACAGCGATTGTAGACACACCAGCTCTCCTCGGGGGTCCAATTTCAGTTTTGTTGCGTCACACGATGATCTCTCTTCTCTGGCATTTACTTGTATTGAAGATCACTATTCTAGGAATAAGGAGTTATTTTTTCCAAAAATAACCCTAGCCAAACATTGACAATGCATCAAGGATATCTTTCTATGCTTCATAAGCACATTTGTTCTACTTCTAAATCATGTCTTGGAAGTGGTTGTTGTGCTGGAAATTATTCACCAGTTGGTTTCATACCAAAGTCTTTTTCACATTTTCAGCATCCAATACATGAAAAAGATAATGGTTTAAAACAACCGAAATATTTGAAATTTTGCAAGAATTGTCTGGCACACTTTGAATATAAATTTTGAAGTCAAGTGCATGATGTTGTATAGGATCAAGTGTCATTTTGAATACCAAATGTTTCACAAAAAACTTCTCAGCATGCTACCCTGCAGTAAGGATTAAATGACAATATTGCATCAACTATTTCCATAATAAAAGTGCACCTCGGCCATAAGACTAAACAACTACAAATGTTGTAGATCTAACAAGACCACACAATCAAATGTATTCCACAAGGCCAATACTGTATGAAAATGAAAAGGAGTTTGCAACCAAGAATACCTTAGGCAACTAATTCAATTAGATACACCAAACCATCAACAAAAAGGAAAACCAGCCTACTCAAAAGGCAAGCGTTTACCTCCTTTGACAAAATTTTGAGTTTCGAAACAAGGGCCTTTATTATCTTGTCAATGCCCCTAGTAATTTGAATGGGGTTTGCACCTGCTGCAACAACCTAAACAAAAAGGTTTCATTTCAAATTATTTTCCACAAATTTAAGATACAACCATTGTCAATTTTGTATTTCCTAACAAGCTCATAAATTTTGACAAAAGAACCAAAAAATTTTAATACCTGATAGCAATTTTTTCACTCAAAAACTATCTTAGACTCAATAAGCCCAACCCAAAACTAAAAAAACAAACACCATAAGACCCTACAAAAATGAATAGATGATCTTAATCCAGTACTATCGACAAAAAGTTACCTTTACACCCTCACTTATTAAACCCTGTGTTGTTGAATTTTAACTTCAGCTGCTGCAGCAAAAGGACGGATGCAACAACAACAATTTTTTTTGGAGGTTGCTTGCATGCCATCCAGAAATTTAATTCAGCATTTAAAATTCCTATAAGTTTTTTTTGTAGACGACCGCAGCCATATTTCTGTCCAGGATTGTATTTAAACACAACAACCAGCATTAACGCAATTCACCAACCAAAAATTAAACAAACAGAAATTTACCCAACAGTTTTGTAAATTCAAAAGGAGGACACGTGGAGCATTAATATTGGATCGCATGAAATTGAAGGGAATCTGAAAACCTGAAAACCGGACCCGAATTTTTATAGGGCACATTGGATTGAGAATTCGAGTTAAAATTAGGCAGACGTCAGCATCCCATTTTGGAACGCGAATTTGGTTTGAAATTCAATCTATTTAGAGTTTTGAAGTCCGACGGAAAGGGTTCTTTAATGTTTTGATAGTTTAATATATGCATATGTTATATATATATCATATGCGAAATGAAAGGTGGGCCATAGAATTTAGTTTTAATTTTATTTTTTTTAAAAGAGGGTTTATTATAATATGTTTTATATGTTCCGGCATATAAAAATAAAAAGGTCAAAAAAGCTTGGTAGTTTTTTTTATAGACAGTACGTAAATTTTTTATTACATAGCAGTGTGTAAAAAGTGAAAAATTGAGTGTAACTTTTTAAGTGTGTATGCACAGCAGTGCGAAAGGGAAAAACACAACAGAGTGTCTTAGAGACAGAGTATGTTTGTTTTGAACATACAGTGAGTTGGTTTTATGCACTGCGTTTTGTAGCAGTCATAATTTTGTAATCCCTCTCAGTGAGGAAGTAGTGTAATAGTTTTTTTTTGAGTTATTGAAGGGAATAGAAGTTTGCTTTCAAAGTATTGAAACTCTATCTCCTGTCAAAGAAATTTTTATTTTCTCTGTGTTAGAGGAAGGGAGATTTATGGGTGGTTCTTATGAATCAACCAACCATTCATAACATGCTCATCAATCCAAACCATAAGTATTATGTGACAATATTCAAGCAGGCACTGAATCGGATTTCTGAAGCTATGTTAGAGAAACCCTAAACTCTCACTGAAAATAGGTGAAATGTGGCACCACTCAGAGATTGACATGTGCCAATTGGTACAAGTGGTAGACAATTGGTATGCTCAAACAACGAGGTGATGCAGGAATGACATGAGGGAGAAAATATCAGAAAAGCCCCAAATCTGGAGAACTAAAGCTCATCACCAACCTGAGATTGACAACTTTACATGATGTAACCTATGAAATCGTAAATGGAGAAATCATAGCAACAATAAAGTAACCTATGTAACAATAAATTCGAATTCATCCTGGGAGTGGTAATGGGAGAAATCATAGTGAACAACAGGAAACATGCAGAGTTGCTTACAATCAAATAGATGAAAAAACACATACAAAAAACCTAGATCATAATCATGAACAAGCTTAATATTGAATTATGAACTGTAAAGGAACTTACAAAATGTGACATTACGAACCTGGTCAAGCGCACAAGCAAAAATATCCTCGACATGACCCTGGTTGACAAGTTGTATTGCTCATGATGCAAGATGATTTGTACCTGCACTGCCAAGTCAATCAAAATCCATCATTATCTATACAATAAATACAAGTAATTGATGTAGTATTTTTTACTCTAAGATGTATTCTTATGATAATGTTAGAACATATGTTGAAAATGTCAAAACATACCTGAATAAGCTCCTCTTCGTTTCAAGAACAATTTATTGGAGTCGCATGAACTTGGAACAAGCCTCCCACGATCTGAAAGAGTAGCAACTAAGTCAACAGTGACTTTTTTGTTGCTACGCAGGATCAAGGGAGGTTTGCTCCAAGATTAAATCGCTCCAATAAATTATTCTCTACTAAACAGGGCCAACCACGTGAAGGTGGAAGCTCTTATGGCCCCTCCCCCCCCTCACATCACTCTCAATTCCCCAATACCCAATCTATATTTCAATTTTTACTTTCATGAGCATAAAAAAAAATATTCAATAACTAGTAAAAAAACAATTCAACACAAAGTACGCAAGGAAACATTGCAATTAATGCTTGACATAAAAATAGTATGATAAATGAGTTTTTTATATAACGCAAAAAAATGTTCCAAGTATGGTAACGTGTGTCTTATAATAATACAATATTTTACATTGTCAAACTTTCTTTTTCTTCTTCCTATTTTTAAAGCTCCTAATTACATCATCAATATCATCGTGCTCTGCTCCTGTTTCGTGCCTTTCAACCCGCACTGCTGACCTAGTTGCGTATTCACGATGTCCGGGCTCATCCAGTGACGGGGCATCGCCTACAAAAACAGATAATATTAAATTTTAATTGTCAGTTTTTAAATATCATTGAACTAGTTCGGTAATATTAATAATAAAAATTGCAATGAGATTATTTACCTGGTGCACCAGTTGTCGCCGCTGACCTAGTTGCATTGTCACGATGTCTGGTCTCATCCAGTGACGGGGCATCGCCTCCAAAAACAGATAATATTAAATTTTAATTATCAGTTTTTAAATATCATTGAACTAGTTCTGTAATATTAATAAAAAAAATTGCAATGAGATTATTTACCTGGTGCACCAGTTGTCGCCGTTGGGACTGTTGCCCTGTCTTCCTCTCTGGTGGTAAGATCCTCAAGGGAAACATTCTCTGTCATTTAAACAAAAACGTTATAAGGACAACCATCAAGGTATAATTAGAAAAAATTATAAGTGGAAATTAATTACCGTCACGGCCCTCACTGATAGCAGCATTGTCGGCCTGGTCCCCACTACAATGATCAGGTTGCACGAGAGGATCATCTACATCCGGCTCTAAAACTGGGTTATTTACCTCGTCGGTAGTGTTGCTCCCCTGATTTAAACAAAGTTGTTAGACATTAAATTTATGGACGAAAACAAAAATATTGAAAGGTTACTGTTTTACCTTATCAGGCATTGTAGATCTTGGGACCTGCCCCAAGCTTCTGCGACGTTCAACTACAGCTTGATAGCCAAAACGGAAAGCAATATTTTTGTCTTCCTCTGTAGTTATTGTTCCAAAGTCATCACCCTACATTATATATGATTGTGTATTTTTAATCATATCTGATAGGATTACAAAAACGTTGGAAGGCGATACAATTAATTATAAGATGTTTAGCTACTTAATTACAATTCTTGCAGCTAATTTCAAGTAGCCACCCTGGCCGAGCTTGTGATGGCCCTTTTTCTCTATCCTAGCTTTGGTTGCCTTTGAGGTGTCGGGCAACCTAGCATCAAAAGATTGAAGTCAGATATGACGTAGCACACTTTTATTTTAGACATAAAGAAAATTAAAGCTATTGAATTAAAGTTGTAATTTACCTTGCGGGTCCAGTTAGCATTTTTCCTTCTTTCTTTGCCCTTTTCTCTTTTCCGTCATGGATGAGTGCTCTCCACTCACTCTCTGAAACTGCGAGAGGACGCTCATATCTAGGGTTAAATTGCAATTGCGTCCTATAGGTGTCCCCGGTATATTTCAAATATTTTCCGGCTACCTGAGCCACCGCTTTTCTGTCAAATGTGCCGACCCCAAAAAGGGCTTCTAGATAATCTAGAAGTTCTTTTTTCAGGTTGGAATTCTGGGAATTCCACCCTGTACGTATGGTTGGGCCAAAAATTACCAATGCATGGCTCTCCAGAATCCTGTAGAACTCATTTTTTCCTACACATAATAAAACCAAAAGAAAAAGAAGATATTATCATTAATTTAAAAATAAAAATCATGATAAATATGTTTTAGATAAAGTACATGAAATAGTTAAAATATTAAAATTTACCTGGGAGTTGTACATGCTTTATAGGGACACCCTCATCGTTCTCCAACAACGTGCCATTAATGGTCCCTGTGGAGCTGACACGTGTAGCTCCAGGAAACGCAATAATGTAGCTGGCCATATCAGCCTCATCATTGCCAACACGTTCAACAGTTGGCTGGGTGTCAGCTTGGGCAGGGTGTGTTTCTTGGCTAGCACCTAAAGGAGTAGAAGGTGTACGAGAGGGTTGTTGGGCAATCTCTTGCCCTTGTGTCCCACTACCACCAACATCGGGTTCAGAAAATGCTAGAAAATGCTACATACAAAAGAACTTTTGTTAGTTTAGTCAATGTAAAAATTAAAAATCAAACTATCACAATTCATCTCATGCAGAACAAAAAAAATATCCTTTTGACTTTTTATTATTACCTGATATATATTTAGCTGCCTCATAAGATGTTGTATCCTCTCTTCTGTTTCAGGTGTTTGAGGCGCATCTATCAAAGCATTAAATTCCGACGTTGCATCTCGTGCCTTTTTTTGCAACAACAACACCGGAGATAGGGATGAAAAAAGCTCTTCCTCAAAGAGGGAATCATCAGGCGTACCATGGCTAGGTGTCTGCATATTTGAACAAAATTAATATTATTTCAATTATGTAAATAACTAAAATACCTAAAGATAGAGCAATGCTGGCACTTTACATGTTCTTCCGCTGGCCTCTTTCCGGGATCATCCCGTCTCGGGGTTGTTCCTACACTACTCTGATCAGTCTGCCACATTGCAATAAAATTATAAATATAAAAACTTGAAAACAATATCTAACTTGAAAACACAAAATGAAAACTGAAATAATTTCTAATAAGACACCAGAAGACAGAGTTAGAGTTTCAAATATGCCTTGCATTGAATTCAATCCTGGAAACATGTCATTGCACATTAAGGCACCCAAACATTCAATCCACAAATGATATATTTAAGTAGTCTTCTCCTATTCTGGGAAAACACCATACCTATAATGCATTCACTTGCATGTATAAAGGGAAAGGAAAACATGTTTTCATACAACGGTGACAAAGGCATCTTGGGGAAAGGTATATTCACTTTTTATTTATGTTGTTCACCCACACCACTCTCGTGTTTTCACTAATCCTGTTTTGTCATTTTTGGATTCAAATTAAGTTAAGGCCTTAAGTACTTTTTGACCTTTCGGTGTAGTTTTTATAAGTGGCATGTATGGATTTTCCATTAATTCTGCACTTTTTCTCTTCATGCGCATGTTTCCCTGGAAATCAAATGCATGATTTAGTCCCATACATTTAACAAGTTGTTGGATCAACTCCATAGGAATATCATGTTTCCTATTCAATCAAAATTTATCTCAGTTAGGGTAGGTAGGAAGGTTTTCCCTTTGTATTAATAGGGCACTTCTAGCTTGCATTTTTATTATATCTTTCAAATTTAGTGTCGTTTCAATTAGGGCATGATTTTTTGCAACTTTCAAGGTGAGAATGAAAAAAGACAAATTTTTGTGATGGATGACTGTATATGACTCCATGGCTAGAGGAAAAGGCACTAATCTACTTCTTCAAATATCTATATTTCTCATTCACCTCATACGAAGATGGTCCCTGATTTTGAGCCAAATGTTGCAGCAAAAAGTTCCCCCCCTCCATAATTTGATAGTCAATGGAAATTTCTTAAATTGATGATGGGGCAAGATTATGGAACATTGGCACATACATATGTAATGGATTCCAAGATCATGATATATGTTTGTATATGTTTATGGCAATGTTCCACCAAGTCCCCTGGAGGTGGGAGCGAGGGGACGAGGGAGCGCGGGAGCGGCCTATGCAAAAGCTCCCTACCAATTTTCAGGAAACGTAGGGGGACGTCAGGGTCATAAAAATTATAAAATTTAATATTTAAAATGTAACTATATTTTTGCAAGGAATGTATATACAGTCATCATACACTTGCATCATGAAAGATAAATCATAAATGATAAAATTACAAATCGATGAATGATTAATCATATAATTGAAACAAATTTAAAAGTTAAAAGTTAAAACATACATCATACAATCATGCATGTAAGTTTGTAAGTTTGTAACTATATAATCATTAATGTAACTACTAACAATGTACAATGAAAATAAAGTTTAAGATATCATATGACATATTATATCAAGATTCAAAATAGAGTTCAAACTGAAGTTTACAACTCAAGTCTGAAACATAAAACTTAAACGCAAATAAGTTATGTCTGAAACATAAAACATAAAACATAACATATGAATATCAAATGATATCATCATACTGATAAATGAGCATAAATGCTCAAGTTAATGCCCCACTAGTCTCTGCATCCAACTTCCGCACGAATATATCAAGATCAACCATGTCACCATCTGAATCAGAATCACTTGGATTCTCAAATATGCTAAGTGGCACATCAAATTTTAACACGAAACCATAAACTAAAAGGGGCGGTGAGGGGACGTGAGGGAAACATCCCCTAGAAGTCCCCAAGACCCCAGAGCGCGAGGGGGTGAGGAATCTAGACCCCTAGGTGGGGGGGCGAGACCCCGTGTAACACTGGTTTATGGAGGTGGTGGAGCAAAAAAGAGCTCAAATAGAGCTGAAATTTTTCACATAAAAAGGACTGTGGGCTTGACTAATGGTTCAATTTAAAAAATGATATCTAGACAGAGAATAAGTGTAGCATGCAAACATGCATTGAAAATCCATCTGAGTTTGCATTGTATTACTTATGATGGATTCAAATTTGGGTTTAAAAATGCCAGGTTATGGCATGATTTTGTCGAGAAACCCTTAGTTGGATTCTCATGTTGGTTTAATTTATATTTTAAGTTTGTTTTGTAGTATTTGGGTGATAGTAACTCATGAACTAGGTTACCAATGTGTAACAATCATATTTCAAGAATAAAGTTGTGATTTTTTTATATTATTATTATTATCTATTAGCTACGAGTATTGACACCTAATGTCTGGAATTTTGACATCTTGATAGCATGGATAATTTTGAAAATGTTTCTAGTAATGTTAACATAATAACTATCATTACGTGTCTTCACTTTTGTCACCATAATAGACCTGTGATATGGACTCATCACACAACTTCATATGTTATGTCCCAACAAGTTCAAACTGGTTGAACCTACCTCATAGTGGTTATTAAGGACAAGTTGCTTGGTATATAACTCGATGGCATAGACCGCGTTGCAGTTCTAAAAATAATCCTCAAGTGTCAAAAAAACTTCACAATATGTTCTACTATAAAGCCTTTTGCGATACCTGAAATAATATATGTATCATTGATGACTTTTAAAGTATGACAAGATCCAGAGGGAAAGGAAATCAATGGAAGAGTGATCCACCAATGAGAACCTAGAATTTAGCATCGGATGAGTTAGAGTCTAGGAAATTGAAAGCCTATAATTTTAATTAGTGATGAAGGACATCACATAGGTAATTATATTTTCATGTAGAATAATCTGTTAATTCAAATTTAAACTACATAATATGAAAGGCATACCATAAATTTTTCCAGGTAAGTCCAAACAACCTATAAAAATGGAAAACCTTCTTTTCCATGGGAAATAATTTACCTTTCCTTTTTCAAGGCAATCTAAATCACAAAAAATATGAACTATACTGCACACATTCTTGGATAATGTGAAAGTGGAAAAGGAATACCCCACACAAGTGATGCACACATGTACATTTGAACACTAATAGATTTTTGTAGCTGAAATGCAATGCTTGTTTTCATTTAAATGTAGGGTTTTTAAAGCAGGGAGAAATAATGGCTGCCAAATTAATAAGCGTTTCTTTGGGAAAAATTTAAATCTTGTATTGGGTGATGAAGATAATAGAGGGTATTGAATCTTGATTCTTGACATCTAGAGAGATCACTACAGCCTAACACAATCCAATGGAATTGACCAAAAAAACCCAAATAGAGTCAACCCTACTATAGGAGGAAGGGCTTGCAGTAAGAACTTACCATTTTGCAAGAGCTGAGGGCGAATGTTGTTCTGCAAGAGCTGAGGGCGAACGCTGAGGGCGAATGTTGTTCTGCAAGAGCTGAGGGCGAACGCTGAGGGCGAATGCTGAGGGCAAAGGCTGTTCTGCAAGAGCTGAGGGCGAATGCAGGGCGAATGTTGTTCTGAAAGAGCTGAGGGGGAATCCAGGGTGAATGCTGTTCTGCAAGAGCTGAGGGCGAATGCTGTTCTGCAAGAGCTCAGGGCGAATGCTGAAGGCGAATGCTGTTCTGCAAGAGCTGAGGGCGAATGCTGAGGGCGAATGGTGTTCTGCAAGAGCGGAGGGCGAATGCGCGCGTGACATCAGACGTTAATGTAGCACACATGTACATTTGAACACTAATAGATTTTTGTAGTTGAAATGCAATGCTTGTTTTCATTTAAATGTAGGGTTTTTAAAGTAGGGAGAAATAATGGCTGCTAAATTAATAAGCGTTTCTTTGGGAAAAATTTAAATCTTGTATTGGGTGATGAAGATAATAGAGGGTATTGAATCTTGATTCTTGACATCTAGAGAGAACCCTACAGCCTAACAAAATCCAATGGAATTGACCAAAAAACCCAAATAGAGTCAACCCTACTATAGGAGGAAGGGCCTGCAGTAAGAACTTACCATTTTGCAAGAGCTGAGGGCGAATGCTGTTCTGCAAGAGCTGAGGGCGAACGCTGAGGGCGAATGCTGTTCTGCAAGAGCTGAGGGCGAATGCTGAGGGCAAATGCTGTTCTGCAAGAGCTGAGCTCGAATGCTGACCGCAAATGCTGTTCTGCAAGAGCAGAGAGCGAATGCGCGCGTGATATCAAACGTAGCTATTGTGACAAATACCAAACATTTTTATGTAGCGCGCATATAAGTTTCGAATTTTTATGTAGCGCCCATATAAGTTTGGTATTTTTATGTAGCGCGAAAATAATTGTCGCTATACCGACGGCGGAAAAGGCGTCGCTATTAGGACGGTGCCTCCAAACGTCGCAATGGCGACACCTAGACATTGTGTCACCGTTGCGACGTTTAGAGTCGTCTCAATAGCGACGCTTTGGGCCATGGTGTCGCAATTGCGACGTATTCCTTTAAACGTCGTAATTGCGACACTAGTTTAAGTGTCGGTATTACGACACTTTTCTATAGACGTCGGTATAGCGACGGTTTCGGGCGGGATGGAAAAAATTTGGGAAAATTTCCGACATTTGGTCAAAAGCGTTGGAAACAGGTGTCGGAATTTCCGCGAAATGTGTTATTACTGCACATGCTTACTGCTTACTAAACTTTTGACAATGAATGATGCAATAATCTAAGTAAAGAATTAAATAATAATATCTCTGAGAAAAAGTTTTCAGTAAGATCTAAATACTAATTCACCCCCCCCCCCCTCTCAGTATTTTTCCTAACAGAAAGTACAACCGATGCTTTGACATTGCAGTCTCCTCCAGCAGGGTTCAGGTGAAGTGCATCTCAAATGTTCATCTGGGAATTCGGACGGGATGAAGGCATGGAATCAAGCTCTCTCAACATAATTCCTTATTATTCTATCTTCTCTAGTAGCTCAGCTATAGTACGTATAATTCTCCCAGTTCAGCTAGCTTGTACTAAGAGAGATATTTTCCTTTATAGAGGAAAATGAGGAGGATGGGATCTCTACAAAGGTGGGAGGGAATCTTATCCTTTAGGAGAGTTCCAAGGGAGGTGGAAACTACTAACTAAAGGAAGGATTTCGTGGTTGTTTCAGTTAAACTACTCCAAATGACTCATCCTTGAGGTGGTTGGAATACAACCTCCACCTCTATTTTTAAAAAAAATTCCATAAACAGCTTGGTGCAGGTGTCTAACTGGCACAGAGCACCAACTGGCACGGGCCCAGTGTTAAATTTCTTGGTCGGTGCAAGGGTGTAACTGGCTACTCGCGCCAAGGCAAAAATAGGGATTTTACAGCTCTGCTTAGGGAATTGTCAATAAAAGGAATATTTTCCTCATGCAAAGGGATGCAATGATAGTATTTTAAAAGCATGAAACTGATTCTTGGTCGTAGAAACGACCCTCCAATGTGCGAGATGGGGATTGTAGGGACAGTGACAAAATGCTATATAATAGATGCCCCTTAAAGCATGAAGTCTGAGGGAGAGGGAGGAGTGAAATGCTTTATGAGAACGCGTTCGAACCAAACACTGTTGTCAGAAGACTTGAAATTAAAAATACAATTGATATCTATGATACATGAATCATGTAGCATGGGCGCAACCATCCATAATAGAGTATATAAAACTGAGATCCGAGGTATGGACACAGCCATCCAATAGGAAGGATCAATAAATAGACTCAGGTATGGTGGCAACCATCCAATCAAGAGAGTCATGCAATAAGTCATAATAATCCAAAAAAATCGATAGCCTGGATTTTATTAGACAAAACCTAGGGTCTTACGCTCCATCTCAACTCGAACAAGTACAATTTCGAGCATGCAAATATATGAGTTGAAGTCGAACATGGAAGAAAATCGTCTGATTACCAACCAATGATAAAAGTCGTTAATAGACGTGAGATAAACCACCAATGATGAAGGTGGCCCTCAAGGTACAAAAGGTACAATATATGGAATCTGAACAATGATCTGACGTCGAACATCTACAGAATCACTCGATCGAAGGCCAATGATGTGAACCTTGCGTCGAATGCAAAAAACCTCCCATTGAGGCATGCAGGCTCCAAGGTACCAGAAGGGAGTCTCTAGATCAAATTCCTAGATAATGAGCTGAAGTCAAGAGGAAGTGACCTAGTCGAAGGAGGGTCATAATGTTTCCCACATCATCGACACAAGATAGAGGAATATGATGAAGTTGAATCAGGATAAACAGGGAATCAGAGGAAGGTTGACAACTGCAAAGGCAAACTTCTCTTGAACATATCAGCAGCAAGACACTAGATTTGGCAGTATTTGACATCAAAGGATCTGAGGTCATGATGACATGGCAAAGAGAAGATGAGAGGTCAAAAAGGATTATCCAAACCCATGGATGCCAAAATGACGAAATGATATGTCCCCAACCCAACACGAATGCAGACAAGTGCCATGTTCAAGAGCGACATACTGCCAACATAACTAAAACTTGGTTCCATTTTCCCCCAACATTTCTGGCGAGTAACCCAATTATTTTTTTTAAAACAAGTTTGAAGGGGATAGCATATTCTTATGATGTAAGTTTTTCCTTTGGACAAATCCAACTTAGTGCATTTTATGAGCCCTAGGAAGGAGGAACTCGAATAACTTCACGGTGACGAAGTTTGATGTCATCAGGGTTTAACGAGTCTGACAAAGGGAGAACTCGGCATCTTTTCATTTTTAGAGAGTTTGAAAAGAAGGAAGAAAATAAAACTCCAACAATCCCTTTTCGTAGGTAGTCTCACAAATCCGAAAAGGTAGAAAACTGTGTCTTAGAGAACCTCTTAGTTGCGATAGGCTAAGGTATTCCTTTTTCGTAAATAATCCATCCTAGCCTGAAAGAGGGTTAAACGTATACTGGGTAGATATCGTTCCACAACCATTTTAACGAATTCAAAATGACAAGAATCTCGGAAATATTTTCAATTTTAGAGAGTTAGAAAAGAGCTGAAAGATGACTCCAGTAGTGACTTTTTCGTGTTTTTACTGAGTCCAGAAAAGTATAAAATATAGCTCATTACTTCATCATTGTCGCATGAAAAACTTGTTGCTGCACAAGAGACATGTGTAAAACCCATTTCTAGAAAATAATATAATAAAATAATCGAAAAAATGTCTTAAAACCTAATTAGGGTTATGAAAAAGTTATAAAATGCCAAAAATGGTAAAAATAATTACTTTTCACTTTTTACCTCTTGTGGAGCAATAGTTACCCATTTCATTGTGTAATCTTGTGACGACGATAGTGGCCAATCCAGCAAGCCAATCTCAATTTCGTCAGCTCCAGGTAAGAGCCGAGATATCTCTCGTCATTTTAAGTCATTTCTTACTATCTGCAATTTCCAATTTTAAAATTTGGGGGAGGAAATGCAAAAATTAGGGCACGACAGTCGGCGCTGGTTTCAGGCACGGAGTCATGCCAACCACCCAATTTTTTACACTAGGGCGCTCCCAATGGCGTGATTGTTTGAGAAATAGTCGCGGCAACGGCGCAAACCATTTTTTTTGCAAAATGTTAATACAATACCCCAATTATTCACAAACTCAAGGTTCAAAGTTGACTAATACCACTCCTATGAATGTGTTTACAGGTAGAAAGAGGAAAAATGGTTATCGAATGGAAAGAACGGGAACATAGCGAAGAAGATGAGTTGGCTATGGAAAATGAGAGAGCCATGGAAGCTCTCAGAAACTGTTGTCTGAAAAAATTGTTCCTAACGCCATGTCTCCGAGCCCAACCAGATTTATTACAATATTTTCTCAACATATGGGATGAAAATCAAGAGAAGTTCATCCTTCAGGATCAAGAACTTGATATTGAAGTCTCTAACGTGTATTTCAACACAGGATTATCATGGAAAGGAGCAGAACCAATCCTAACTAACACTCGGCCTTGCATGGAAAACATGACCATGGTGATAGACAGGGTATGTCCAAGACCACGGAAGGGATCAGGTAGTGGGAAAGTTGATATCCAAACTATCCCATATTTGACACTATGAGTGGTGTTACATACCATCACATGAGCTGTGGGTCACAAGCACCACACAAAGAAACAAAGACATAGTTGCTTCTTGCTTTAGACTACTTGGCACCGACCATATACAACTCGATAGAGGCTGTGACATAAACATGAAGCACCAGCTAAAAAAATGCAAGAAGTCCAAATTGAAACAATTTGGTTATGGATCCATTCTAGTATCATTCTTCTTGGAAAGAATACCCATTTTCCAGTGATAGGAGGTTAGGTTCCGACACCACCAGCAAGAGAACCATGGATGGCTCGATGGGCAGCTCTGATGCAAAGGGCAGGGGGGCAGTCAACGGATGTTCTGGAGACCAGAACTCTTTGATTGGCTCCACCGAAAACTGATTTTCATGAAGGACTATCCCTACTCTGGTACAGATTTCACTGATGATCCAGACCTCCCAATCCCGGAGGGAGAGGATTGGGATGAAGATTTGGGTAAGACTCATTTTTTAAGTTTTATGAGTGTTATGATTTTTTATTTATGCGTGTTCTGACATTAAATCCATGTGATTATGGATGTTGGCCCAAAGATACTTACCGACATGTCACTGATAACAAGGTGAATCCCTCACGATTTTGACCCTTAAAGCAAGGGCAACGAGGAAGATGAGATAGTGCGCAACCTAGAGGGGATCACACAAGGAGTCTCGGATTATGCATGTTTTGACGATGTTCCTCGCGACTACCAAAGACATGCCGTAGGGGTGACCAGCCAAATTCACAGCTTGCTGAGGCAGCTTGTACAAGCAGTGACATGTTATCACGAGCACCATGCTGATTAGACACCTAGGTTTTATCTTATCTTCATATTTTTAGAGACATGATGTCTTGGGATGTAACAGAAACACACATATATTTTTGAAGTTATGATGCACACAGCTACAAACATATGATATATATATATATACATCTATTTTCCTACATGGATATTTTACATATGATGATGCTTTTACAAATTACGCAAATTTCTATCTAATACAATGTTAGCCACTATATCAGTTAATGTGTTCATTTGTCTAGGGATATGTTGATAGGTAATAAAATCAAAATGTCTTTCCAACAAACGAATACGTAAATAAAATCTTAGAATGTGTGGATTTCTAACTGAATAATGACTATTGAGTTGCAGAACAACAAGCCGTGAATCTAGATTTACAAGTAATGCGCGTATGTCGAGGTTGATCACCTCGGTTAATAGCTCAATAACAACGCTATATTCAGTGACATTATTTGTAGTTCTTCCTAGACAAATACCTTCCATATCTATCAACTCACTAGTAGGATCATAAACTACCCAGGTTGTTGAAGACAAATTCTTGGTACTGCAGGAAGCACCATCCGTGAAACCGACATAAGGGGTAATAGACATCTGCACAATAAGCAAAACCCAATAAGCAGGAAAATGCTCACACAACACACCAAACCAAAAACATGTACAAAAATTAAAACAACACCTATGTACACCTATTATGCATGGATGACTCACGCATAATATTTTTTGAGATACAACCCATTTCTGGGTTGTTCAAGAGGATGGCCTTCGTAGTCAATTAGCTCATAGGCCCCATTTTTCAACACATGTTTAACGATGTAGGGCCCATGCCACATAGGTTGAAATTTTCCTACCCCCATCTTATCATGAGCTTGGTCATACAGGGGAAACTCACTGATAAAAATGAGCTTTGGCCCACTTTTTCTTTGCTTCAATAATGAGAGCAGCAAAGTGGCGGGTTTCATCCAGCCTTTCTAAATAAAGGAGATGCTCTTCTTCTGGAGAAGTATTTGGCAGTGATTCAACAACCTGTTGGGGTTCCCATGTTTTGGCCAGATTGGCAAGACCAAAATATGAGACAACATCATAACCACTTTGGGGCCCTAGGATCTAGCCCTCCTGGACCCAGAGAGGGATCTCTCCAATAAAACAAAGAATGGTATATCTTTGAAGCTCAAATGAGATATTAAGCCAGGTATGAAGCACAAAGGGGGTTTTAAACTGATTTGGTTGGTTGGTTGCTGGGTTGGTCATGAGATCATAGAATGAGAAAGTAATGGAAAGAAAGGAACAAAGCAGGAGGATGTTTCAGCAAAGGGGATAGGTCAAGAAAGTGTCATCCATTGGGCTATGGAGTCATGAAAGGTAATTACATGCAACAACTAGCCAAGGCTTTCAGAGGGAAAGTCATCTACACTAAAGGATATTTTTATATAGATGGTGGGATGGAACATTAAGGATTGAAAGTGAAAGGAGGAAAGACACCCTATTTCTGTCTATAGATCAGGTCAGAGGTCATTTAACTCTAGACCTACTTGGACATACTCAAAGGCAGCTTTCGAAGGAGGGACAAAGGGGCAGCTTAGAGATCATACCAGAGGTCATTTAACTCCAGGTCAGCTTTAGCATGCTCCAAGGGAAAACAAAGATAATTTTAACAGAGCCAGGTTCTGTAGATCAGAGAAGGACTTTGAACCTTCAATTCTTTGACACCAGCAAGAAAGATCCAAGTAGCAAACCACAAATTCACACATCAGCTAGCAGCATATGGAACCACTACACTAGTTAAATTAGCTGAATTTACTCTTAGATTCACTATCAGCAGAAAACATTAAAGGCAAGGAGAGCATAAAAATAGGGTACCTAACAAGGGTAAATCCTATGCTATATTTCTGATGCAAGCCAGCAGAAAATGAAACAGCATGAAAATGTAATAAATGGTGTTAGAAAAACATCACCAATAGTAATAGACCAAGATCCTGTGAAATGTGCTTGATTAATTGATGCAAAACCAGTCACATACTCTGAGCTCAATTTCTAATACAGTCCAGACTTTTCCTCCCAGCCTACTACATAACAACTACTCTGCTAATCTCTCCCAAGACTGTTCTAATAGTCCAAATGAATTCCTCTAACAGTAAATCGGCAACAACCGAACAACAACCTTTAAAATATGTTCTCGGGAATTCTTATAGGAGAATGAATAATAGCAGGAGTATATACAAATTAAATGGATCCATTAATACAGAGTCATGGAAGAGTCCAAGCCCACTCTACTTAATAGCTCTGCATTGTACTCTATAGACCGGTTCAGAGATCTCTGTTGAGTCGGATTTGACTGAGTTTGCAAATGGATTAGCTTGTGTGGCTAGTTCATATAACAAGCCTCCTAGTGATCAACAAATCATCATTTAGACAAAATTCAGACCTGCGGTACCTGATAATGAGAAATATTGGCAGGTTTTTGAAGGAGATAAGCAGATCGAGGATTTCCTAACAGGCAGGAATGAGTTTGAATTTTCCGATTCAGACTCCAAATCCGAACATAGCTGCCTGAGTGAGGAACCCTTAGATGAATAAGAACCACCCTATAACATAGAAATAAAAACTTTAAACGAACAAATTAGAAATCCAACTAAAGAATGTAAAAACGCAGAAAATGAGGAAGTAGAGGTGTTGCAGGCCAAAGATAAGAACATACCCCTGGGACTGGCACCTCTAGAGGACCTTTTTGACTTTGATGATGTATCAAAAAATCCCACCATAGAACATTCAGACTTTGATGTTGAGGAATGCAACATAGGCACTGAAGATAAGCCCAATATGATCAAATTGGCTAAGTCCCTACCTGCAAACATGAAAAAGAAATATATTGACTTGTTCAAAGAATTCATTGATGTGTTTGCTTGGAGCTATGAAGACTTAAAGGCCTATGACACAAACATCATACAACACAAAATACCTTTGAAAGATAAACAGAAACCTTTCAGACAGAAACTTCACAGAATAAACCCAAAACAATTGCCTGCAGTGGAAAAGGAAATAAAGAAGATGTATGAGGCAGGCATAATAGTTCCTGTGAGGTTCTTTGATTGGGTCTCAAACCTTGTAGCTGTGAGAAAGAAAACAGGTGAGATCAGATTGTGCATAGATTTCATGAAACTTAACAGGGCCTCACTCAAAGACAATTACAATTTGCCAAAAATGGAACACATTCTTCATAGGGTAGTAGGCTCAAAAAATATCTCCATGTTAGATGGTTTTTCAGGTTACAACCAAGTTTTAGTACTCCCAGAAGACCAACTCAAGACAGCTTTTACCACTCCATGGGGCACTTTTATGTATGTAAAAATGCTCTTTGGACTGATGAACGCTAGTGCCACCTTCCAACGAGCACTGGACATAGCCTTTTCAGATGAAATAGGGCACTTCATTGTCAACTATCTGGATGACATAACAGTATATTCCAAGACTGATGAAGAACACCTAAGATATCTGAGGAGAGTGTTTGAAAAATGTAGAAGGTTTGGTCTTTCATTGAATCCTAAAAATACTGTATTTGGGTTGCAAGAAGGTAAGCTTCTCGGCTACATTATATCTAAGAAGGGGATTAGGATAGACCCACAGAGAGTTGAGGGAATACTACAAATCACACACCCGAGAAACATTAAAGAGTTACAGTCCTTCATTGGGAAAATCAACTTCCTAAGGAGGTTTATTCCCAACTTAGCTGAAAACCTCAAGAATATGACCAACATGCTGAAGAAAGGTGTAGGGATTAAGTGGACTGTTGAGGCTAAGAAATATTTTGAGTCAGTTAAACTTGCACTCACCCAGGCTCCTATCCTAATCATCCCAGATTTCTTAAAGGATTTCCTGATGTTTTCATTTGCCTCCGAGCATACAGTCGCTGTAGTTTTACTACAGAAAAATCCAGAGGGAATGGAACAGCCCATTGCTTTCTTCAGCAAAGCTCTGAGAGATGCACCCTTGAAATATAAAATAATGGAAAAATAGGCCTATGCCTTGGTAAAGGCCTTGAAGGAATTCAGGGTGTACATACTGCATTCACACACCATAGCCTACATGCCAAACATAGTGGTTAAAGACATTTTGTCCCAAGACCCGGATGGGAAGAGAGGCAAATGGATCGCTGTGATCTTATAATATGACCTTTAGATAAAACCCACAAAACTAATCAAAGGTTAGGGCTTAGCTCAACTAATGGATAAATAAAATTTATAAGCCCTTGACATAAACATGGTAGATGCCTTGGATGAGCAGGAAGGATTGCCTGATCCCACTGTTGAGGAGAATTTTCAGAACTCTCCTTGGTATTCTGAAATTTTGTATGTGCTCACAAACCTCAATGATCCTCTTGAAATATCAAAGACTAAGGCCAGATTCCTAAAGCTAAAAGCCAGAAACTATTGCATTCTAAATGGATGTTTATACTGGAAAAATACAAATGGCATATTGCTCAAATGTTTGCCTGAAACTGAAGCTGAGAGGATTAAACAAGAGTTCCATGCAGGAGAGTGTGGAGGCCATCTGAACTGGAAGGCCACTGCTAAAAAAATACTCAAAACTGGCTATTATTGGCCTACACTTTTCAATGACATCCATACGATGATAATTGCCTACCATAAATGCCAGATTTTTGAAGGCAAAAGGAAGCTCCTCCCTCTACCTTTACAACCCATCATTGTTGAAGGTCCATTTATGCAATGGGGTCTGGATTTCATAGGATAAATACACCCTGCTTATTCTGCACAACACAAGTGGATCCTGACAGCCACAAACTTCTTCACTAAGTGGATAGAGGCCATACCTTCTACGAATGCCACAGATTTTGTCATCATTAGGTTCCTAGAAGACCACATCCTCTCTCGGTTTGGCTGTCCAAGAAAAATAACCAATGATAATGTTGTTGCTTTCAGATCCAATAAAATGGTTGATTTTTGTCACAGGTATCAAATAGCACTCGGTCATTCAACTGCTTATTACCCACAAGGTAATGGGTTAGCTGAATCATCAAACAAGAGTTTGGTGACCATTATCAAAAAGCTGCTTTAAGAGAATAAGAAATCATGGCATAACAAGTTAGTGCATGCTTTGTGGGCTGACATGCTTACAGCAAATAAATCCATTGGCATGTCACCATATCAGCTTGTCTATGGAACAGAAGCAGTGTTTCCTACCAGCCTTGGGGTACCAGTGATTAAACTTGTCCAAGAAATTCAAACAGAAGAACACAGTATGGTGAGGAGGATAAACCAAACAATTCATCTCTAGCAAACAAGGGAAGAGGTCTATAACAGAGCTCTGAAGGTTCAGGAAAATATAAAGAAGCTATTTGACAAGAGAAAAAAGGCTTGTGACTTCAAAATTGGAGACAAAGTTCTGAAATGGGACTCCAAGAGAGAAGACAAAGGAAAGCATGGCAAATTTGACAATTTGTGGCAGGGTCCATACATCATCCAGGCCACTGTTGGTCCAAATGCCTTTTTTCTGCAAGAGCTGGATGGTACATAGCCATTTGGGGGTCTTGTCAATGGCAGGATGCTCAAACACTACTACTGCTGATTTCGAATTTCCAGTTTCCATTTCCATTGTAAATACCATTGTTGTGTTATGTTTTCAAGAAAAAGAAAAAATGTTTCAAAAAACAGAGAAAAGGAGAGGTTCAGACATGCTCAAAACATGAACCTTTGAAGTGAAAATATTGGCTCTAACATGATCAAAACCTGAGCCAAAGGAAGTGATGACATTTGGTTTTAACATGCCCGAAATCTGAACCAGCAAAGGGAACCGCATCAGCTCTAACATGCCCAAAACCAGATCTGAAATGAAGAAGAGAAAGTGACTCTAACAAGCTCAAAACTTGAGTCACAAAGAAAATAAGGATGCTTAAAAACTTCAGATTTCAAGCCTTCAAGATTTTTTTTTCAGTTTTCTGCAAGTTTCTGTCCATGTGCAACTGTCTTTATGCCTTGGATGCACAGCAAACTAGACTGTCTAATCCTAGTTTGATTGTTTTTAAATTTCTATTATAGAATGTAGAGAAGAAATCTGCTGGACAGTTTAATCCCAGCAGATATTAGGTAGAGAGACATATGAGGCCAACAGTTTAATCTGGTCTCATGGAGTAATAAGGGTAGAAATAGAATAGGTTTATTTTCCTGTTTACAAAAATAAATGATGTAAAGGGTCTGCAAGTCCAAATGCACCCTGGAAGAAAAATGTTAGGACTGTAGGATGGGTAGGTAGATTGTTGGGAAATGTTTCCTGCTGATTAATGTATCCATCATGTTTTTGGCAGATGATCCAAGAAAATAAATAAGGTCAAGTATTAGGAATCTGGCCTACTCCAAAGATCATTTTCTGAATTCTTGACTCCTTCTAGAAGAAGCCATCCCCATGTGGAGCCACTGTTAGCCCCCTATGAATTTTTTGACAAGCAAACAAGGGGCTAAATTTTTTGTTGAGCCTTCAAGGAATGCATTTCTCCTGAAAACACATCATCCTTGAAAGCCTCTTCATGCCCTCTGCCCTTTGATTAATTTCCACTGTTGTTTCTAAGTCAACAAGCCTCACTGATTGTAAAAAGGTGTGCTCAAGATGGCTTTAATTTTCCCCTTGTATTCCTGCAGAATGTCCCATTTTAACCTTTTTTCACCTATGTCAAAGCCTCCCTTTTAACCCTCAAACCCCTCCTAAACCTTCTAGATCACCTTCATTCCCCTCTTAAAACTTGCAAATACATTTGTTTGGTTCAAGGACCCCATATTCCCTCTACCGTTACTTCTTTCTGGCCTTGAATTTCATTAAAAATGGGCCAAAAAACCCATATGCTTCACATTTCAGGTTTATCCCCTTTCGGCTCAGCCCGAGAAACATTTCCCCTCACATGACCTAGCGCCAGAACCAGGCGCTAGCCCGAAAAGAGCTTAGCACAATTGGATATCGAGAGCGTTGTTAACCGTCGATTTCCCGGCATCCGACGGCCATCGCAAGCACCTTTCGTTTCATGTTCCCCCCCCCCCGGCGATCATATCACAACCGTTGATCCAATCCACAGATCGACTGTCTGTATTTCATCCACCCTGGTGGTCCCCGTGCTAGAGCACTGTGCAGAAGCTGGCGGTTTCTATCGCACCACCTTTCAAAGGAGGGCGGTATTTTTCGTTTGGCAGCGATGCCATTCACCGGCTGACACGTGTCTTCGAACACTGTTGATAAACCGCTCTCATCGCGCATTAACATTTGACTATGGACCCAGCGCGATATGCGCATACACCGTATGATCTGAAGCTGTCCATCCAACAGTGATCACGCCACGAAGATGCTTGAGCGATAACCAAGGAAAACGCGACCCCTAGCCCACCATCTGTCGCCCTCTGATGCATTTATAGCTGTCGATATCCTTCTGAGATTGGACGGTCTGGATTAAACCAACGCCCCCCTTTTGACTGGCCCCACCGCCAATACTCCACGTCGCCGATTTTTATCATTTTTTCCCATTTTCTTGGTACTGCGCCACCTGTCCTCCAGGTTTTCACCACGTGTTCTCTGCCACCCCTAGTCTATAATTGGTCCATTTCTCTATTTTTTCCACCATTTTTCGTTCTTACCCACTATTTCCACCATGCTGCACCACCATTCCACAAGCCTTCCACTGCATCCATCCCCCTCCAACATGGATTTCTTAACGATTTTGTGTGTTTTGTAGGATTACAACCGAGCAGAAAACGCCATGATTTATGGTCACTGGTCCAGTGACATAGAGCGCAGAGAAGGCCATTGTCCGAGGCTAATATTGTAGGAAAATGTTTGGGAGAGATTCAATAGCAAAGATTTCATCAATGTACGATGCTCGACACTGTCAAACCTCCCCAGCACCATTAAAACTCGAAGTTTGCAAAGTCGGAGACAGTAATGGAGCGGCAAAAAGTGTCAGTGAAAGATCAGAGAATGTAAGGCCGGTAATTGAATATTGTGAGCCTTAACTCAATAATTAAAGACAAAATATCAAATTGAAGACCTCATGAAATCACACAGAAGGCCTAGGGCACACAAAACGATATATATCAGTGTCACCATCAGTAGAAGGTTCCTACCCATGAAAGGACGAAGTGCCCATGTTGTTTTCATTCTATACCGTGTTCTTGAGGAGATCTCTACCCTGACAATAGTCCTATGCTATCAAAGGAATTTTTTATACAGTATGGCAAACCTAAGTCATTGATATGTTTTTTTCATCTCACCAGAGTTCTACAGAGGGTTATAGCAAGTACATCAAAGGCTTACCTAGAGTAAATTGCAGCCTGACAAAGATCACTCTTTCATCCAAAGAGTACTGAAGATAAATGCCCAGAATTTAAAAAAGAATGGGGCCTCGGCCCTCTTCCTCTTCTAATTTTTAATGCTACATTTATTTTTCCATATACTTCCTCTACCTCTTTTCCAGCTATAAAATCCATGAAGAAACTCATTGTAAAGGTGGTTGATCGGCTATCTGTGAATTGCAGTTGTTTCTCTTGAGACATGTTCTCCGTGTAAAGTTGTAAGATAGGCCAAGGAAGATGTTTTTAGACTGAATATAAAGCTATTGGTAATATTTTACTTGAATGGTGTTGCTCTTTAATATGACAAGCACATTTCTTTGGATCCTGATCTAAAGCAGCGGTGATGTTTTTCTGTCTTTGTCTATGTTTTCCTTTTTAGTTCATTACATTTCATTTCTTTTGGCACGCATCAGAAATATGGCATAGGATTTACCCTTGTTAGGTACCCTATGTTTTTTCTCTCCCTGCCTTCAATGTTTTCTTCCGTATGTGATATCTAAGGATTGGTTTCAAGCTAATTTAACTAGTGTAGTGGTCAAATGTACTGCTAGCTAATGTGTGAATTAATGAATCTATTCTTAGATGTTCTTGTTAGGCTTTAATTGAATGAATTGGGATACTGGGACTCTAGAACTCTGTCTCTGTCTCACTAGGATCCTTTCAATTTATTGAACCTTTCTAAGATCCCTTAAGCTAGATGCCAAAGCATTGAGAGTTCAAAGTCTCTCTCTGATCTCAGGTTTTCACCTTTGTGTTGAAATCTTTCATGTTTCCTTGTTTGAAGAGTTAAATTTTTAGGTCTTAGATCACAGGTTTTCCAATAGCATGTCCTGTCCCTGCATCTAATTCCTGAAGGGTCACCTCGGAGGTTTCCTTGCTTTCACCTTCTCTCTTACCATTTCATGCCACACTATCATCTTTAAGATCTAATGCTTTAGATGGCTAGCCCAACTAAAAGCTTGCATATTGAATAGCAAGTAAACCCTCTCCTGACTCCATTGCCTAATGGTATTGAATTTCCTCTGAATCATCTCTCCTTCGCCTAAAATCCTCTTTTCTCATCCTTGTCTTATATAGAACCCTTCTTTCCTGATTCCCAACAACCAAACAAACAATCAAACAAACAAACCCTATGCCTATAACTAGCCTAATGTTGGGAAAAAAACTGAGAGGGGGGGGTGAATCAGTATTTAAGGCTAAAAAAATTTCTTTCCTTTCTCTTAAAAACCATATGTTACAGTACTGCATTCAACATGTATGTCCTGATATCTTATTATATCTTCACTTAGAGAATTGCATCAGATAAGCATTAAGCATGAACTGAAATAACAGAACAAACCATTAACACATATGGACACCAGGATTTAAGGTGGAAACCCAATTCGGGAGAAAACCACCGCTGCTGTAATCTCAATCTTCAATATTTTATTATAGAGAAAACCTTTTACAATATATGTTGGTGCAGACTCATACTAGCACGCAGGCACCCACCTGCAGAAGCCTACAACCTTCTCTCGTTTTCCAGCCTCTCCTGGAAGGGAGCTACAACCCCCTGATCATAGCATCAGCTTCTATATACAGAAGGCTTCAACCCTCTGACGCAACCCGTTATTCAATTAACAAACATATTTTCCCAATTCTACATAACAGAACAGCGAGACCACTGTAATCCAGACTTCAGATAATTTATGCATTCAACATTCTGTGTATCCTACTGTGTGTATTAACTTTCAGAAACTCCAACTGTCATATGCACCGGATCCATATGTGTTCTTCAGTAGACATCCGCTTGCTTTTCATCGTTTCTTTTGTTTAATACTCTCACGACTCATCACCTTTTAGATCAATGTCTCGAAGGGTGCATCATGGACTCAGAATCATCAATTAAGTGTGTTGTCTGTCCATACCGATATTCCTTAAAGGAATTCCTTCTTCAATAATACTCCCTTCTCATCCATCGAATAATTATCTTTGTCCTTTATATAGATCTCGCCTTTCTCAATACCATAAGTCTAAAACCACTCAACCGCTAATGGTATTTCTTTTATTTTATCCCCGGGGCTCTTCAATTTCTTTTTAATTTATTTTATTCAAACGAGGAGATTCAAATTATCTATGTGCGCCCAGCCTTTAACCCAAAGTTTAACCCTTCAGATTTTATAAAAAATATCCAATGCTTTTCCATACGCAAGTGTCTTGTTGATGTGGTGAGTTCAGCAAGCAGAACAGCCATACATCTCAATCGTTTTGTATTAATAATCGTGCCAATCCAATTTGAAACCCTAACCTCCGTTCTTCCATGCACGAATCATCCCATTCGGGATCTTCAATAATATTCAATCTTTTATCTCCACCATATAATATTATAACTATAACCCCAATGGTTATTTTAAAACTCTACATTGTCCCCGTAACATTTCTTTTATTCAAATTTCATTCTTTGACCCCGGGCCGACATCCCAGATGGCCATTTTTCGATGGCGCGATCAAACATATGGTGGAACACTTGAATATGCGATATTGCGATCTTGCGATGGCGTGATGATCGCATATCGCAAACAACAGAACTTGCGATGGTGGAAATAACAAATATGTGATATTGCGATAATGCGATATTGCGATGATCGCATATCGCAAATAATCCATATCAACAAGACACTTGAAGCTTCAAAACTGCGCTTTGCGATTTGAGCTCAAGTGGTACGGACCACTTATCCTGCCACATTCAAATATTTAAAGTCTTTCCGCATACTTTCATAAATTTTCTTCATGCTTGTTTGTTGAGGGCTTAAATTCCCGAAATGACTGTCTGAATAACTCTACTCCTCCGTAAATTAGATTTTACGAGAATAACTACGTTCCACTGTAAAGACGGCTCTGCCCAACACCATAATCAACTCTCCTCTACAATTTGTGGCTACGGCCCATGACAATTAATTCATCCTTACATTTCTCCCTTCCTTTTTGAATGCGTGTTGTTGTTCACCAAAATTCTGCTGCGCCTTTGTACTCTTCCCATTCTGTCTCTGCTGCTTCTGTTCGTCCTCTGTTATTTTCTGCTGACCTTTTCCATTTCCTTTTCCATATCCTTTGCCATCAATGACAATATTCCAACAGTCTCCCCCTTTGGCATTGATGGCAATACTCTACCTTTGATGACCTGATAGACACCCTTTGTTGTGTTTGCTCCCCCTTTGACATCAATGGCAAAGATTTTGATCAAGAACCATTGAACCGACAGTCCCATGCTCCCCTTGAGATCATGCTGCATCTTCAAACATAATATGACCAACAATTCATCCTTTTTTACATGACCAATGCTCCCCCTGAGCCTGTACCTCACAACCAATTGAGTCTTCTGTAATTAAGTAGACTTGATTCTTTGCATGGCACAGACTAATCCCAGTTTTTGTCTGAGATATTCGAATGCTTCCCTGGGTAGAGGTTTGGTAAATATATCAGCAATTTGTTCTTTGGAGGAAACATATTCTAATTTCACCTTTTGCTCAAGCACTTGTTCTCGTAAGAAGTGATATTTGATGGGAATGTGCTTGGCCTTGGAATGCATAACAGGATTCTTTGAGATACTGATGGCACTTGTATTATCACACATAATGGAGATAGGAGGTGAACATTTGATTTGAAAATCTTGTAGGGTTTGCATCATCCAAAGAAGTTGAGTACAACATGATGCTGCAGCCACATATTCCGCTTCTGCTATAGATAAGGCAATGGAGCTTTGCTTCTTGCTGAACCAAGATACTAACCGGGGCCCCATAAAGAATGCACCACCACTAGTGCTTTTTCGATCATCAACACTTCCAGCCCAATCTGCATCAGTGTATCCATGAAGAGTAAGATCAGCATTCTTTGGATACCATAGTCCAAAGTCTTGAGTTCCTTGTAGATATTTGAATATTCTTTTCACAGCCTGAAGATGAGACTCTTTTGGATTGGCTTGAAATCGTCCAACAATCCCAACTTCATGCATGATGTCTGGTCTTGTCCCAGTGAAATAAAGTAGACTTCCTATCATAGATCTATATTCTGGTTGATTTACGGTGGGGGAATCATCATTAGAACTAAGATTGCATCCAGTTATCATTGGTGTACTTACAGGTTTGCAATCTTCCATGCCATACTTCTTCAGGATTTGCTTGAGATACTTTGCTTTTGATAAGAATATACCATCTGTTGCTTGTTGCACTTGCAGGCCAAGAAAAAATGTTAGTTCCCCGAGTAAAGACATTTCAAATTCTTGCTGCATATCAGAAGCAAATTTCTGACTCATAGACTCTTTGTTACTTCCAAAAATGATATCATCGACATATATAACCACAATCAATAGTTTGTCATTTTCAGTTTTTGTGTACAAGTTTCTATCAACAGACCCCTTTGAAAATCCTTGTTGATGAAGATATTTGTCAAGACGATAGTTCCATGCCCTTGGAGCTTTTTTAAGACCATATAGAGCCTTTTTAAGTCTACAAACAAGTTTTTCATCATTTCCCAAAATGAATCCTTCTGGTTGTTCTATATAAACTTCTTCTTCTAGATCACCATTGAGAAAAGCAGATTTAACATCCATTTGATAAAATTTGATTTGTTGGAAGCTTGAAAAATCAAGCAACATTCTTATGGCTTCAAGTCTGGCTACAGGAGCAAAAGTTTCTTCAAAGTCTATACCTTCCTATTGAGCATACCCCTTGCAAAAAAGTCTAGCTTTATTTCTTATAACATCCCCATTCTCATTTAACTTGTTTTTGAATATCCATTTAGTTCCAATGACATTTTTGTCATGAGGCCTTGGTACTAACTCCCAAGTGTGATTATTTTCAATTTGATCAAGCTCTTCATTCATGGTTTGAATCCAACATTCATCTTTGCTAGCTTGACTGACACTGTGAGGTTCAACCGTAGACAAAAATGCCAGGTTGCTAGAAGATCCCACAAGAGTCCTTCTTGTTTGTACACCTGATTCCTTTTCTCCCAAGATTTGAGATTCTGGATGATTCTTTTGAACATATCTAGATGGAGCCTTTTCAGACAGCTCTTCTTCAGGTTATTCACTGGGTGTACTGTTTGTATCATTACTGTTTGATGTAGGAGGATATGTGTCCTCATCATCTTCATCTGTTGTTTGCTTTTCTTCTTTTGGGGCTGCAGTAGACTCATCAATAACAACATCAATGCATTCAAAAATCTTTCGAAGTCTTTTATTGTAAAATTTATATGCCTTAATCCTAGAGGAGTATCCAAGAAATATTCCCTCATCAGCTCTGGGTTCAAACTTGCCAAGTTTTTCATCATTATTTTTGATAAAGCATTTTCTCCCAATAATTCTAAAATGCTTTATAGTGGGAGGATTACCATACCAGAGTTCATAGGGAGTTTTATCACTATTTACACGAACATGTGCTTTTTTGAGAATGTTTGCTTCTGTATGTGCTGCTTCTCCCCAAAATGTGTCAGGTGTTCTGGAATCATCAATCTTAGCTCTAGCCATTTGTTGAATTGTTCTGTTCATTCTCTCTGCAACACCATTCTGTTGTGGATTGCCAGCTACAGAGAACTGTCTTTTTATGTCATGTTGTTCATAGAATTCAAGAAATTCTTTGGATGTATATTCTCCTCCTCGATCAGATCTAAGACACTTGATTTTTAATTCTAATTCATTCTCCACTAGTGCTTTGAAAATCTGAAATTTCTCAAATGCTTCATCTTTGTGTTTAAGCAGCCCAATCCAACACATTCTAGAGAAATCATCAATGAATAAGATATAGTATTCTTCACCACGAGGTGACTTTTTCCTCATAGGTCCACATATGTCAGTATGAATGAGTTCAAGAGGCTTACTTGATGATCCTTCCTTGGCATTAAATTGCACTCTGGTTTTCTTACCGAATTGACAGGATTTGCATATGATACTTTCAGGCAGAGTAATATTGGGAAGACCACGAACAACATTAAGTCTGCTAGATTTGTTGATTTGAGAGAAGCTTAGATGCCCCAACCTTCTATGCCATAGCCAGTTTTCTGAAGATTTACTCAAGTAACATTGTTCTTTGCAATTCTTCAATACATACAGATTGCTTGGAGTTCTTTTTCCTTTTATAATTGTTTTACCTGTATCAAGATCACGCACCACACATTCTTTTGAACTAAAGACAACTTCAGTTCCTTGATCACACATTTGACTTACACTTAACAAGTTATGCTTTAATCCATCCACATACATGACTTCATTAGCTTTCACCTTATCCTTTAGGAAAACAGACCCTTTACCTTTAATTACCACAGGAGTATCATTTCCAAATGTAACATTATTCTCCTTTTCTAGAGCACTATATGCAAGAAGTTTGTCTTTATCACCTGTCATGTGTCTTGAGCATCCACTATCAATGTACCATTGGTTCTCTTCATCTTCTGCAAATAATGCTATGCCAAAATTTTCAACCTGTAACTCCGTCTTTTTCCATACTTTGGATCTTGAAGGAACATGTTCTTTTGGTTGAACTTTGCTCCTGCATTCAAATTCTTCATGGCCAAAGTTATTGCAATAAGTGCATTCAACTTCATTTTGAAGAGGAGAAAAGTTGTTATAAGTATTCTTCTTTGCTTCAATATCAGTCCTTTTCTTTCTTGCTTCTCTTGTCATAATAGTTTTATATGCTACACATTGAATAGCTTTATGACCAAAATTGTGACATGAGAAACATTGTCCATTAAAGAAGAAATTTATGCGATCATAAGATCTTCTATATGAATTTATCTGTTGATTGGTGTTTCTTTGAAAGACATTTCTGTTAGTGTTTCTTGAATTGAAATGATCATGCTTTACCTGTAAATATTCTTTATTCCCTTGTTGAGTGGCAGCATGTTGTAAACCAGCTGTAACTGCTTTTAGATAATTTGGTGCTGATGCCTGAGAAGATTGTCCAATTTATCCAAGACCTGTCTTTATAAGAGGAGAACGTTGTACCCTGATAATCTCATCTAAGGTTTCAGACCCTTTAGCAAATCTAAGATTCAAAGTCTTTACTTTCCCAAGTTCTTTTCTTAGATCTACTACTTCACATTCTAATTTCTCATTGTGTTTCTCTTTATCTTCAAGCTGATTTTTTAGAGTTTCTATGATTATTTTGCTCTCTTCTAAGAAAATTTTGAGTTTATTGTTTTCATTAAGAAAATCACTGTCTTCTAGAGTGTCCACAAAAGTATCCTCTTCTTCTCTAGATTCCTTTTCAAATGCCATGAGAAGTCTCAGATCTTGTTCACATTCTTCCTGACTATCAGATAACCCATCACTATCTTCATGAGTATAGTAACTCCTTTTAGAGTTAAAATAATTCTTATTCCTTCTTGCTACTTCCTTCCCCTTTTTATGTGTTTCTTTATAAGGACAATTAGCAGCATAATGATCAACTCTTCCACAATCAAAACATTTGAAAGGAAGCTTACCTCTGAATCGTCCTGTGCCAATTTGAAGTTTCTTTACGAAGTTTATCTCATCTTCTTCTAAGATATATCCTGATCCTTCTATTATTTGTACTTCCTTTCCTCTTGTAGAAGTTCTAAAAACTACTTCTTTGACTTCAGATGGTCCTCCTCTTCTCATTTCATATGCAGTTAGTATGCCATGAAGTTGTACCACAGTAAGATTTTGAAGATCTTGCTTTTCTTCAAGAGCTAAAACTTTTGACTCAAATTTTGTTGTTAGAGATCTTAAAATTTTCTCAGCCAAAGTGGATTCGGTAATTGTTTCTCCCAGATTTCTCATGCGATTTACAATATCATCAAGACGTAGAAAGAAATTTGCAATGCTTTCTTCATTAAGCATTTTAAGATTCTCATATTGGATTCTGAGAGTTTGAAGTTTAGCACTTTTTACCTTTGCATCACCTTCATAGCTTAGAATGATTTTGTCCCATATTTCTTTTGCTGTATTCAGCTGCATGACTTTGAAAAATTCTAATTCAGTTAGACTTCCTAATAGAGCATTAACCTCCCTTGCATTTGTTTCATAATTATTTCTTTCTGTTGGATCTGTTGGTACTGCAGCTGGATATTGATATCCTTGTTCAACAATTGCCCATACCTCTACTCCCAGAGACTGAAGATAAGATCTCATCCTTGTTTTCCAGAAAATTAAATTGTTTCCATTAAAAAGTGGAGGCCTGATAGATTCTATTCCATCTTGATTGCTCATCTTGCTTGATCTTCCTTCTAGCGACTAAGCTTTTTCAGAAGGACCTCCTCTGATACCAATTGTTGGGAAAAATACTGAGAGGGGGGGGTGAATCAGTATTTAAGGCTAAACAATTTTCTTTCCTTTCTCTTAAAAACCATATGTTACAGTACTACATTCAACATGTATGTCCCGATATCTTATTATATCTTTACTTAGATAATTGCATCAGATAAGCATTAAGCATGAACTGAAATAACAGAACAAACCATTAACACATATGGACACCAGGATTTAAGGTGGAAACCCAATTCGAGAGAAAACCACCACTACTGTAATCTCAGTCTTCAATATTTTATTATAGAGAAAACCTTTTACAATATATGCTGGTGCAGACTCATACTAGCACGCAGGCACCCACCTGCAGAAGGCTACAACCTTCTCTTGTTTGCTAGCCTCTCCTGGAAGGGAGCTACAACCCCCTGATCATAACATCAGCTTCTATATACAGAAGGCTTCAACCCTCTGACGGAACCCATTATTCAATTAACAAACATATTTTCCCAATTCTACATAACAGAACAGTGAGACCACTGTAATCCAGACTTCAGAAAATTTATGCATTCAACATTCCATGTATCCTACTGTGTGTATTAACTTTCAGAAACTCCAACTGTCATATGCACCGGATCCATATGTGTTCTTCAGTAGACATCCGCTTGCTTTTCATCGTTTCTTCTGTTGAATACTCTCACGACTCATCGCCTTTTAGATCAATGTCTCGAAGGGTGCATCATGGACTCAGAATCATCAATTAAGCATGTTGTCTGTCCATACCGATATTCCTTAAAGGAATTCCTTCTTCAATAATACTCCCTTCTCATCCATCGAATAATGATCTTTGTCCTTTATATAGATCTCGCCTTTCTCAATACCATAAGTCTAAAACCACTCAACCGCTAATGGTATTTCTTTTATTTTATCCCCGGGGCTCTTCGATTTCTTTTTAATTTATTTTATTCAAACGAGGAGATTCAAATTATCTATATGTGCCCAGCCTTTAACCCAAAGTTTAACCCTTCGGATTTTATAAACAATATCCAACGCTTTTCCATACGCAAGTGTCTTGTTGATGTGGTGAGTTTAGCAAGCGGAATAGCCATACATCTCAATCGTTTTGTATTAATAATCGTGCCAATCCAATTTGAAACCCTAACCTCTGTTCTTCCATGCACGAATCATCCCATTCGGGATCTTCAATAATATTCAATCTTTTATCTCCACCATATAATATTATAAATATAACCCCAATGGTTATTTTAAAACTTTACACTGTCCCCGTAACATTTCTTTTATTCAAATTTCATTCTTTGACCCTGGGCCCACATCGCATATGGCCATTTTGCGATGGCGCGATCAAACATATGGCGGAACACTTGAATATGCGATATTGCGATCTTGCGATGGCGCGATGATCGCATATCGCAAACAACAGAACTTGCGATGGCGGAAATAAAAAATATGTGATATTGCAATAATCTGATATTGTGATGATCGCATATCGCAAATAATCCATATCAACAAGACACTTGAAGCTTCAAAACTGCGCTTTGCGATTTGCACTCAAGTGGTAGGGACCACTTGTCCTACCACATTCAAATATTTAAAGTCTTTCTGCATACTTTCATAAATTTTCTTCATGCTTGGTTGTTGAGGGCTTAAATTCCTGAAATGACTGTCTGAATAACTCTACTCCTCCGTAAATTAGATTTTACGAGAATAACTACGTTCCACTGTAAAGACGGCTCTGCCCAACACCATAATCAACTCTCCTCTACAATTTGTGGCTGCGGCCCATGACAATTAATTCATCCTTACATTTCTCCCTTCCTTTTTGAATGCGTGTTGCTGTTCACCAAAATTCTGCTGCGTCTTTTTACTCTTCCCATTCTGTCTCTACTGCTTCTGTTTGTCCTCTTTTCTTTTCTGCTGACCTTTTCCATTTCCTTTGCCATCAATGACAATATTCCAACACCTAATATCTCAAATTTGAGCTTCAAAGACATAAAACCTTTGCTTATATAGAGAGATCCCTCTCTGTACCCAGGAGGGCTAGATCCTAGGGTCTGAAAGTGGTTTTGATGTTGTCTCATCTTTTGGTCTTGCCAATCTAGCCAAAACATGGGAACCCCAACAAGAAGCACCTAAGGAATCGGTCTTCCCAGAACTCAACCCTGACATGTGCGAAGGGGCCCACTATATGAACTTGTGGGATTCTAAGGATGCGCAATGTATTGAGGACAACTAATTCTTCTGGGTCCTCTTTCAGAGTAGCTTGGTAGTAGCCATTAATTCCCTACCACGGTTGTCTCCAACAGTATATGACAGATACAAGGGCATTGTGGCATTTTAGGTCACCATGCACAACGTCCAAATTAGAGCTCATAAGGATAAAACCTGGATCTCTCTCCCATATATGGTTGCTGATGAAGATATTGATCGGGTCATTGCCACATGGCCTCTGCAGTGGAAGATTGGGTTCAAGTCTGGTGTGGTGGGCACCACAGGAACAAATGTTACAAAATTCAACCCCACCACGACCAAGGAGATGAGTAGCTCGAGCAAAGGAAGTGACAAGGCAGGGAGCGTTGGTTCCCCAAAGGGTGTGTAGCTGAAGCCAACCACTACGAAGGACGGATAGCAATAGCAAACCACTAAGAAGGATGCAGAGCCAGAGCCCTAGCTGGATTCGTAGCCAGACCTTAGTATAGAAGGATTGGATTCAGGAAAAGCTACCTCCCCCCACGACTCAAAGCAAACAAGATAGCCTATCAAAGGGCCCCGAAAGAAGAAGTGTGCTCAATGAATGAAATGAGATGAGACAGTCACGCTAACTTAAGGAGACCTCGAAAAAATTGTTGATGTGGTCACTTTGGCCACGGAGGACAAATGGTTAGCCATAGAAGAACAGCATAAAGTTGTGCTCGACACAATCCAGGCTAAGCTCTGTGCTCTCTAGCTAAATACAGACACAATGCAAACCAATGTGACTCAGGTACAAACGCCATCGGCAACCAATAGTACAGCATTAGTTACAGAAGAAAGCTGCCTTTATTCGTTACCTGGCACAACCCTTGTGATCAACCCGCCTAACCTCGGAATGCAAGTCCAAGCTGGTGCAGAAGTACAACTAAATTTAGCCAGACTTCCACTAGAGGCATTATAGGGTCTCCATACCTCAATGTTTTAGGAAATCCAACATCGGGACCTACAAGTTCACCAATAGCTCAGTATTGCTGAGCAGACAATCGTAGCCAAGAATGCGAAAGTGTCCCTCGCCACCGTGCAGCAAACAGAGCTAGAAAACTTAATTCACAACCTCTGTGCAGATGTTACAGAGGAAATATCAGCCATAGCCACCCCCCAAGCTAAGATTGAAGGGTTGGTCGTAGTGTTGAAGGCCTCCAGGATGAAGTTCAGGTGGTCAGGACACAAATGGAGCAACGGATCACAAATCTGCAGGCTAAGTTCCAGCCAGAAACACCTCCACAAGTAGGGGCCTAGCAAGCTACGCTAGTTACCATGGCTACGAACGTCATTACAGGGAAGATCGCACAGGGTGCCCAATTACTAGAAGTAGTCATGTAGCTATGGACCAAGGTCCAATGCAGCCTCATCCTGTGAGAAATAAACTAGGACTTGTGGTAGAAGGAAGAAGAGTTCGAGAAGTTAGAAGCCACCCTGCCCACTTTGGTTCCTTCTCAGTGCTTGATGTGGTTGTGCACCAGCCACGCCCCCCAAGCTGATATTGATGAACTCTGGCATAAGAAGAAGGTCCTCGGTGACCGCTTGAAGCCTTAGGCTGTCAAAGCCCTCAAGCTTTCGCAGGATGTTGATGTTACAGTTAAGCAGCTAAACCAGACTGTGGAGAGTGTCACCACTGCGATGGAAGGCCTGATTTCACATAATTTGATTGACATTTCACAAAAAAAAAATTCTCAAAGTGAAGGCTTGCTTCCCCCATTGGCTGAATCAATCAGACTACTGCAAGCTCAGGTGGATACCCCACCATCACAGTGACTCGGGACGAGTCACAAGATTGTTTTATGGGACAGTTGGAACAGGGTCTCCTAAAGCTCTGAATTTTGTCCATTTTTGTATATTTTTCGTAATATTTAGTCTAACGTAGGGATTTTGGGGTGGGTCCAAGCCCCTAATGCATTGTAACAGGTCAAGAGTAGACCAAGAGTCCGCAAACCATAGTTTGTAAACCATTGGATGCATAGGCTAAATCGGTATAAATAGATGAACATTTTTTAGTCTTAAGGTAGGAAAGAATAGATTGATGCTAAGCATGAACTGTTAGATCTGTTGTAGGCTTGTTTGGTTAAGGACTCCTGCTAGCTGTGTGCATGAAGATCCTCAATCCTGTTGTGTGCGGACCCTACTGGTTGTGTGCGCATGCAGTATTTCAGGATTGTAAGAGGATTTTGGTATTAAGAAATATGCAAAGTATTATTGGATATCTGATGTTATCTAGATATGTTTCTTTATGATTGATGCGAACTTGGGCTATATGATTAAGTTGCGAAAGTGCCTGCTTGATAGTTGTGAAAGTATCTATGTTTCTGTTATATGAATCTGTGATCTGTCAATTGTTGTGATTATAGTTTGTTGTGCTGATAGATTGGTATTTTGCACGTGGATGCGAAGTTAATTACTAGATCTGTGCCTGATAATAGCTTTGTTATATAAGCCTGCGAATAGATCTGTTAAATGCGAACTCAATAGGATGGGAATGCAGACCTACTTGACTTACCTGCTCTCTCTCAGGGTGCGGAAACCTAGTTCTAGCACCCTCCCATACTGCTTTAGGTGAGACTTTGGCCTGCGCAAGCAGGTCACTACCGAAAGTTCCAGTATTATAGGGGTTTTTTGGCAAACCTTAACCTCCGAACCTAGTTCAGGACCCCTCGAGCCAACAGGAAAGAAGATGGATTTTTCTAAGGGTGCTTTCACTGTCGCGAACATGGGCATCTCGCCACTAACTGCCCACAGAAGAAGAAGAACAAGAAGGTTGTTAGAGCTACAACTGGTGAGGTCCTTGCCTCACAATTTGAACTTGATTTCTCTTTGATCGCATGCTTGGTATCAAGCACAATGGGATCGGTGTGGTATCTTGATAGCGGTGCTTTTTTCGACATGACGGGAGATAAGGATATTTTCAGTGACTTGGAGGAGAAATATCTCCAAGTGTATATAGAGATGGGCGATGATGGACGATATAGTGCGACTAGAATTGGTACCATTACCTTTGAGAGGGAGTCAGGTAAACCATTTCAATTGAAATATGTTATGCACGTTCCAGGTCTGAAGAAAAACTTGGTATCAGTCACGATTTTGGATGACAGAGGCTATGACATTGTTTTCAACGATGGAAAATATTTCGTGCGACATAAAACAATGGGTCAAGCCAAGAGGATAGGGATTCAAGTTAAGAATCTCTACAAGCTGGAGGTAGAAGGTTGCGCTGCCATGATGGGTAATGCATAAAAAGTGGTGAGTCAAGATGAGGGAGAATTATGGCATAGGCAATTAGGCCATCTTCATCATGGAGCCTTGAAATTCATGTAGCAAATATCTACTAGACTTCCAATGGGAACACTTGCTCAGTTAGATGAGTGCAAGGGTTGCACCATGGGGAAGTATGTAAATTCCACCTTTCATGAAAAGGATAACTGTGCTTTGGTGATCCTAGAGAGAGTTCACATAGACATGTGTGGACCATTCTCAGTTGCTTCAACAGAAAAACACAAGTATTATGTTATTTTTTTTCATGACTTTTCTCGTAAATGTTGGATCTTCTTCATGCAAAAGAAGGATCAAACATTCTCAAAGTTCTGTGAGTTTAAGGCATTGGTTGAGAAAGATTCGGTGAAACAATTGAAGGCTATGCAGAGCGATAATGATGGAGAATACATCTTGAACGAATTCAAAGACTTCTGTAGCAAAGAAGGAAGTCGAAGGGAACTCATAGCACCTCATAACCCACAACAAAATTGGGTCATGGAGAGGAAGAAAAAAATGATCATGGGTGCTACACAAGCGATGCTACATGATCAGGGCCTACCAATGCATTTGTGGGTGGAAGCATGCAACATTGTGGTTTATGTGAAAAATCGTTGTCCTCATAGAGTACTTGGCATGAGTACACCTGAAGAAGCTTTTACTGGTAAGAAACTAGATGTTTCTCACTTTAAGATTTTTGGCTCGTCTGTTTATGTGCATGTGACCAAGAATGCCAGGAAGAAGCTGGAGCTAACTGCTAAAGTTGTGATATTTGTGGGGTACACAAAAACACTCCATAATTATCATGTGTATTTGTCAAACATTCGAATGACTATGGTGTGATGGGATATAAAATGCAATCAGGAGAAAGCCATGAATTTGTCGCTTGGGAGGGAGCTAGGCTTACATGCGGAGGAGGAAATTTTGGTTCCCAAAGATGAGTCTCTATATGTGGATCAGCCACAGGAGGAGATTCATGAAGTGGAGGAGTCCACTCATGCAGAGCTAAATATTAGAACTAGCAAAAGGCATATCCCAGAAGCTAAGAAGCTGAAACTTGATGTGGCACAGAATGTAGGAGTCCCTACTTCACAGTGCGGACAAAGACAGTCTCCTAACCGATTCACTAGACACATGGCTCTCATGAGAAAATGTATTGTGACTGAGCCATCTTCCTTTTAGGAAGTAGTACAGGAGCCCACATGGGTAGATGCAATGGTGGAGTATGACTCCATTGTCAGAAACAGTGCTTGGGAAATTGTTCCAAGGCCAAGATGGATCTACAAGGTAAAGCAAGCTGCTAATGGGAGTGTTGAGAAATACAAGGCCGGATTTTTTGCCTGGGGATTTTCACAAATCGAGGGGATTGATTATGAATAAACCTTTGCACCTGTCACATGGTATTCTTCCATAAGGACCATCCTTGCTCTCTCAGTGCATATGGGTTGGCACATTCATCACATGGATGTGAAGACTATGTTTCTCAATGGGATCATTGAGGAAGAAGTGTACATTAAGCAGCCTAAAGGATTTGAGATCTTCAGTAGCGAGTCGAATGTGTGCAAACTCAAAAGAGCATTGTAAGGGCTGAAGCAAGCACCCCATGCTTGGTACACTCAGATTGACAGCTATTTCACCGGACTAGGCTTCACCAAGAGTGAGGCAGATGCAAACCTATACCAAATTGTGGTGGAGGGTAAGATTTTAATGATTTTTCTTTAAGTTTATTATTTAATATTAACTGGTGATGAGTAGTCGATACACTCTTGCAAGGAGGACCTTGCAAAGGAGTTTTAGATGAAGGATATGTGCCTCCTCCATTATTTCCTCAGATTGGAAATATGGAAGTGAGAAGGTTAACTTTTTGTGTCTCAAGGAAAGTATGCAAGGGAGATACTGGGTAAGTTTCACATGGAGGGCTTCAAACCCATGGATACTCCTCTTCCAGTAGACTGGAGGAAAGAGGACGCTACATTTGGAGAGGTATTGGATGCTACTATCTATTGATAGTTAGTGGGTTCGTTAATGTATTTAGTAAATACAATACTAGACATATGTTATGCGGTGAACCAGCTTAGTCAAGCGATGGTTAAGCCTACCAAGATCTTTTGGAAGGCGAGAAAGCATGTCCTGAGATACCTCAAGGGCACATATGAGTATGGCTTATGGTACAGATAGACAGGTGAGGTGAAGTTGCATGGCTTCATGGATGCAAATTAGGCGGGCAGCCCAACGGATAGAAAGAGCACATCATGAGGGATCTTCAGTATTAGATCTACAGTTGTTTCTTGGTACAGTAGGAAATAGAGATCTGTGACACTCAGTTTAGTGGAAGCAGAATACATGGCATTAAGTCAAGCTACATTTGAGGCTATCTAGATAAGAAATATTCTAGTTGGTTTATTTGGTTCTCATTTAGATCCTACAGTGGTTCATTGTGATAATCAGAGTTGCATTAAAATATCGATTAATCATGTGTTTCATGATAGATCTAAGCATATAGATATCTCGTATCATCATATCAGAGATTGTGTGCAATGGAAGATCATGTTGCTTCAGTACATTCCTATGAAGGATCAGGATGTAGATATTCTGATGAAGGTGCTCACCAGGAGCAAATTTGAATACCATAGAGACAGGATCGGGGTGAAGGATAATCCCTTTCTTTTTGAGAGGGAGTGTTGAGATTCAACAAGATGATGATCCTAGTGAAAATTAAGCACCTACACTAGGTGGAGCCCACAAGCTATTTTCAGGTGTATGTCTATTTTTAGAATGGTGAGAAAATTCTATTTATAAATGATGTTTTATTTTTAGATGCATGTGTGAGTCTATTTATAGATCGCATATCTATTTTAGAATGTGTGTCGATTATTATTATCGCTTTATAATAATTGGACAATAAATATTAATCTATTCTCTTGAAGCACTTGATTTCAGTTAACTGAAGTGGCAAACCAGTTAGCTGAAGGAATTTTGAGTTCTACGTTGGTTGGTGGGACATGCAAGTGGACTTAGTTGTAACTGAGGGATTTAAAGTTGTAACAGAGTTGTATGTGTAGTTATGTGAGTTGTAAGGTAGTTTAACTTAGTTAAGTGAGTTAAACTTAGTTGTGCTAGTTGTAACTAGTTGTAACTAAAGATACACTAGTAAGAGACCAGTGAATTAAATATTAAATTAATTCACATGGAATTATCTCACATGAAACTAAAGATTTACTATTGTTAACTACATGCATGTTAGATCCAGTTGAGACCCAGTTGAGAGATAGGTGAAAGGGACAGTTTGACTATCAGTTGTGAAATTAGTGGGTGCACTCATGCAACCACACACACATTGGAGGTACCAATGAGGATTGTGCAGTCAAGGCAAGCAGGATCTCATTCATTCAGGGATTGTGATCAGCAAGGATTACGCAGTGGAGGCAAGCTATCAGGAGACAGTAAATTGGCGCATGTATTTGCCAATTTTTGTATGATAGTGTGAGATGATTGTATATTGTACTAAGAGCTCCTGGATTAGAGCTTGGTATAAGATTGTTTCATGATCCATGATATACATATAATATATGATAGTGGGGTTTTTATCTTTATGCTTTCCCAGTAAAAACATATGTGTTATGTGTGAATGATCTTTCTTCATGTCTTTGCAATTAGCGATTAAATTTTCACAAGAATTTTTGTAGAAGTGATTATGTATTTAACAGTGGAATATAATTGTTAGATCAGGAGAATCCATGTAATACATAATTGTATTAAAAATTCTACACCCTCTGTGTCCCTTTGTCCTCGATATCAGTCACGCCTAACTTTTTCTTCTCCTTATGCTTCTACAACTCTTCACCATGCAACTCTTCCACTAAAATCGAATTATATTCCTTCATAATCGATCTCCTTTGGGTACTGAGTGTATTCTTGGCTTGTTTTCCAAATGACCCTCAAGCCTTATTTTATAATATTCTCGTTGATGAATCAACAGCCCAAATTATAAGTCTAATCAATGGGTCAGATTAAATCTTGACTTGATCTTAGCTCTCTAGAAGATTCACACTATGTCTTATTAATACCCTTTAATTATTTAATTTCCCTAATTTTATACTTAAGGTCTCCATTAAAATAATTATTTATTTTCATAAGACATGAACTGAGTGGAATTTCCACAAACGATTTATGGGTTCTTTGGAATATTTATGCTACAAAATTCAACACTCCCTCTTCGAGAGGAAAGTGTTCTAGCAATATGCATGTTGCATGTTGCTTTGCTTTTGAAACATCCTTTGCGTTGTTGATCTCTAGATGCTACCCCTCATCTGCTACACTGATGCCTTCTGTATTGTTGCCCATGACACTACCACTGTCACTGTTGCATCTCTATTGCAGCTCCCTCTAAATCCTGATCCTATCCATTCCTACTATTGGAAAGGATTCTTTATCATCCCCATCTTCTCTCTGAAGTATACAAACTTAGTCTTCCCCAAAGCCTTTGTGAGAATGTCTCCCACATGTGTTCATGTTGGAGTGTACTACAATTGTACAGCTCCCCGTCAGTCTATGATGAAGTGACACCTTATATCAATGTGTTTCAACCGATCATGAAACACGAGATTTTTAGAGATCTTGATGCAACTCTAATTATCACACAAAACACTGGTCACTTCCATTTTCTCCTTTAGTAGGTTCACAAGAAGTTTCCGAAGCCATATGGCCTAACACAAAGTTGTGCTAGCTATCATATATTCAGCCTCTACTAAGATTAGTGACAAGTATTTCTATTTCCTACTGCACTAGGAAGTCATCTGATCCAAGACTGAAACAGTACCCTCTGGAACTCTTCTGATCTGCTGGACTCCCAGCCCAAACTCCGTCGGTGAACCCACTCAACTTGATATCACTACCAGTGGTGTACTTCAATCCAAGCTCAATTGTTGCTTGAAAGTATATGATAACATGCTTTGCTACTGCCCAATGAGCCCTCTTAGGTTCCACCATGAACTAACTGAGGTTATTTACAGCATAAAAAATGTCTAGCCTATTGTTTACCAAATACATCAAAGACCCTATGAGCTACCTATACAAAGTAGGATCCTCCTTATCATCTTTAGATGTGTCGATTTTCTTCCATTTGGTGATCACTGGAGTCATCATGGGTCCACAACCCTCCATCTGAAATATCTTTATAATCTCTATAGTATATCTTCCTTGACCAAGAAATATCTCCCCCTTTTGTTGCTAAACTTCCAACCCCAGAAAATAGTGCATCAACCCTAGATCCTTAATGTCAAATTCTGTAGCGAAATTCTCCATGCAGTCTTTGATGAGCCTCGACGGTCCTGTCAGAAATAGATCATATACATATGAAATTAGTATCATGGGCTCACTCCCTACCCTTAGATAATATGGATCTGCATCACTCTTGATGAATCTCGTCTTTTGTAAGTAGCTGCCAATTTGACCATACCAAGCTATAGGAGCTTGCTTCAATCCATACAAGGCTTTCTTAAGCCTGCACACATGAGTCTTCTGATCATGTGTCTCGAAGCCTTCTAGTTGTTCAATATACATCTCCTCTTCAATCACCCCGTTCAAGAATGTATTCTTGACGCCCATCTGGTGGGATCTCCCATCCCATCTGCATAGCAAGGGATATTACGGATCTACTAGAGGTATATCTGGCTATTGGGGCGAAGGTTTATTCATAATATATCCCTTCCTTTTGAGCATACACTTTAGCCACAAACTTGGCTTTAAATTTCTCAATGTTGCCATCTGCAGTATACTTGATCTTGTAGAACCACCTTGAACCTATAACCGATCTCTCCTCAGGCTTGGGGACCACCTCCCAGACATCATTCGTCATGATGGAACTGTACTCTTCCACCATCGCATCTACCCATACCTAGTGTTGAGTTACTTCCCGAAAACTAGAAGGTTCCCCAACTTGTGCAACCAAGGCTTGGTACCTCTTAGGCTTCTTACGCTATCTCTTCACATCTAGGGGGGCTCCGAAAAAGTCTTATGCATCCCTCAGAATTTTTTGTAATTCCCTGCTCGTTCTCCCATTTGTGGTGGCCAGATCTACTTGCTCTCCCTCCTAAAAATCCTCGGGAGAATTGTCCCTTGGATCCCCATGCCTTGGAGAGGCAGTTGAATTATCTACCATGGGTTGTTGAGGTTGAACCAGTGGATCCTCCTCAAACTGAGTAGCAGCAGGAAACTCGAGGGATCTTCGGAAGGCCCTCTTCCCTATGAATTTCACATCCCTCCGCACTACAAATTTCCTTCTCTCTGGAATGTATATTCCATATGCCTTTGAATTCTTATTGTATCCTACCATATACCCCTTTTCTGAAGTATTTTCCAACTTCTTCCTCTTCTCATTGGGCACATGATAGTATGTCTACTGCCAAATATCCTAAAGTGACTCACCTCAGGCTTGCTGCCAGTGAAGACACTCTCTAGTGTGATCTTTCCCAATGCATTATGAGGAATCATGTTATGAACATAGACAATTGTGTTACTAGCTTCAGCCCATAAAAATTTGGGCTTGTCTTGATCATACAGCATCACCCTTGCAGCCTCAACAACAGTCCTATTTTTCCTTTCTTCCACACCACTCTACTTCGGATCTTATGGAGTGTTCCACTCTCTTTTTATATCTTCCTTTGTGCAGAACCTAGTGAATTCCTTATCTGTGTATTCACCACCATTGTCTGAACGCAACACCTTGATCCGCTTTCCTAGAATATTTTCTACCAAATCCTTAAACTCTTTAAATCAGCTGAAGACTTCATCCTTGGTCTTCAGAAAGTAGATCCAGGTTTTCCCAGAATGGTCATCAATAAAGGTGATGAAATACTCGGCACCACTGAGAGCTCTAGTTGACATTGTTTCGCATATATCCGAGTATATTAAGCATAATATACTCTTATCCCTATTGTTTCTTCTCTGATACAATTCCTTGGCATATTTACCCAATATGCACCCTCTGCAGACATCGTCCTACTTGGTGCTCAATTCTGGAACCCCCATGATAGTTTTCTTGAGAATATTTAATGCCCCATGATGTAAATGCCCCATTATTTTGTTACATAGTTCATTTAGGTTCGTTTCATCAGCGTTGCCTATTAGTGCCATTGGAGATTCGAGCTATAACTTATAAAGTTTGTTGATCATTACTCGGATTTGTGTTTTCTTCTTCCAACTGGGGTGTTTTATGTAAAATCTGTTACCAATGAAGTAAACTTCATAACCTCTATTTTGAATTTGAGACATTGAGAGAAATTTCATTCCCAACCCAGGCACATGTAGTACATTAGTGGCCCGAAGCTTATTTCCAGCCTTGTTATAAAATACTATGGTACCTCTTCCAATAGGGGTAAATTTTGACTTATTACCCATGGTAATTTTAAATTTCATCTACTCCTCTTGGTAATTGGAAAAAAAAAATTCCATACTCCTGTCATATGAGCAAAAACTCCACTGTCATTGTACTAGACCTCAGGAGAAGTAGTGATTGAAACACAAGAAAATTCTTCTTCCAGTATAGATGCCAAAACAGAAACATCGTGATCCATATGTTCTTTCATGCTTATATTCCTTTCTAGATAACTGCGTGATCCCCTCTGAGAATATGCAACAATGTCAGATTTATGTTCACTTGCCGATTCTCCATTCCTGTTACTCATCTCTGTCTCTGATACCATGTGAAAATTTTCAATCTAGAAATGTATATTTGCAATGATAGATTTATTTCTCCTAGTTATTACTCCAATAATTTATTTACAGAAATCTATCAGTAAAATTTGAAATAAATACTACTGCAGCATTCAAAATTATATATGCAGAGAAGTAAAGAATAAGGAACATAAGCATAAGAACCAATCACATGTACACACTTATTTTTGGATAATTGACCCCGAAAAAACCCAATGTGGGAAAACCAGTGCAGAAAATGATTTTTTTATCATTATTCTTCAGCAAATTAATATTTACAAGGAATAAACTGGCAGATATAATCAGAAAACACCTGAGACAACATTCTCGACCCCTCCCGACAATTTCTTGACACCTAGAAGAGCCTCTGACTTCCTCTGCGTCTGTCTACATGATTCTCTGTATAGTGCATGTGTTAGACTACATCACTCTGTGTAGGCTCTATGTGGGTTCACTACATTGTAGCTCTACACTGCCTTTTGTGACCCTCTATGTCCCTTTATCCTCGAGCTCAGTCATTGCTAACTCCCTCTTCTCCTTCTTCTTCTGCAACTCTTCGCCCTACAACTATCCCACTGAAATCAAATTCTATTCCTTCAGAATCTATCTCCTTCAAGTATTGAGTGTATTCCCAACTTTTTTTCCAAATGACCCTCTAGCCTTATTTTATAATCTTCTCATTGATGAATCAACATCCCAGATTAGAAGTCTAATCAATGGCTCAGATTAAAACTTGACTTGATATTCGTTTTCTAGGAGATTCACACTTTGTCTTATTAATACCCTTTAATTATTTGATTTCCCTAAGTTTATACTTAGGGTTTCCATTAAAATAATTAACTATTTACATAAGACATGAACTGAGTGGAATTTCCACAAACGATTTCTAGGTTCTTTGGAATACTGATGTCTAAGTATCCTCACAAAGTTTGAGACTTAGAACACTTTTTGATGGTACAAAAATCAACATTTTCTTATAGAGTGCCCTAAGGAGTGCTCGCGAATGGAACATCTTCAGTATTGGATGACATTTCATCGGGAAATAACTGACAGACAGTAGAGAAAGATGCTACTAGAGAAACCCGAAAGGGAATCCTGGGTTGATCAAAATTGATTAACCCTGTTGAGACGAGACCACAATCAGATCAAAGATCAGATTCTCAGGAAAGACTGTAAACTGTATAGATGGTTCAGGGCTTTCCAGCTCAAAGTCCTCCAATGTCTTCCAAGGGGAATTGTTAGGCAGTGGTCGAGATGATATGGGTTTTATGCTGATTAAAATCGCGAGTTCAGAACCTTGAGCTTCATGAGGAGGTTCTTGAGATCCGTCAGAGGAAGGATGAGGTGAATTCGACGATTCAACCATGATGACCTTTCAAAATAAATTCAAAGAAGGAAGAGGTCAAAAAATTCACAAATTACCAAGCAATAATGAGGTTGGAGAACTACACAGGTAAGATATTTTTTTGGGCAGTTACTTTTAGAATTAACAAAAACTAAATAAAAAAGGGCGTACTATGCATAAAGGTTTACCAATTATTCGTGAACTATAATATACACCTTGGTGATAAATGATAGAAAAAATGACCAAGGACTTAATGTACTATAGTCGATGTGCCTGAATGTTGTGTTCGGTGTATCGTGTTTACAAGGCGACTAACCCAGTTACCTATGGTAGGCTTGCAACCTAATGGTGTCTCCCCAAATATACGCGACGGTACGTGGGAGTCCAGTCCGTAGTAGTGGCTTCTAATGTGTAACCGTTTGATGAGAGCACCCCAAATATACTTATCATACATCAATATACTTCCATACGTTGGACGGAATATCACTCCTGGGTTGTAACATAAACTGTTAGCGATAGGTCCTACGTTTTATGACGTCAGAACATGTCTCTAGCCTAGACCACTAAATTTTCTCGTTAGTTCCAAATGCTCCTTAAGGTAAATTGGGTGAATTTTAATGTTGATATTGAGTTAAGTTTCATTTTTGGCTCAAAATCCATATCACCTTAATCCTATGATGCAGGCTAAATGCAAAAAGAAAAACTTTCCATTTCGATGAAGTCTAACCTATTTAGGGAAGAGATTTAAGAAAAATTGAAATTAAAGCAGCAACAATGATGCCCGCCAAACTAGTTCAAAAGTACGAAATGTAATTCTTTCCAATTGAATTCACTTTTCCCAAAAAATGCAACTCATTGAAAAAATGAAAACATTTCACTTTTCCAGTAAGATGCACAAAATGATATTTTTTGTCTTTTACTTTGAAATGAAATCAAAACTAAAACAAACAAGTGAATGAAGAAATTTAAAAAAAATCCTTTTCACTTTTATTTCAATCGAACGGAAATCAAAATTGCTTTTAAAAATGCACGAATGAAATGATTTTCATTTTTTTTAAATGATAAAGACAAGCCAAATCAAAAACTAAAATGAAAACTACTTTCAATTTATTTTGAATTTGGAAAAACGACACACTCTTCTAGACCTATGAATCAAACACTTTGTGATTCTATGTTTGACACTAAATTATAGGTAAGATCAGAAATGCAGTGATGGCCAACGCGTACGGCATATCACTTCAAACCAAGTCAAAAGAAATGCGACAAAAGGTGTTTGAAATGGTAAAAATCTCCAAGCTTACAACAAAATCAAAGAGACGAAAACACTCACTCAAAGAAGATAAATAAGTCAAACACATAGCAAGGTCACTGAGGCTCTACATGCATTATTTACAGATCACAACACACTAGAAAATCAAGGGGAAACCCTAAATTTTCCTAGGTATGAGATCAATGCTTCTGTGATAAGCACAAGGGTGCTAAGAGACAAATCAATGCAATTGTGCTATATAGAACAGTGCTTCCAGTTCAACTGTGTAAACAGAAAATGCATTGGTCGCGAAAAAAAAGGAAAAACAAAAAATGAGTTTCACACAAAACCATACCTAACACAATGAAATTACTAACAATCTCTATGTGAACTCACAGATACCTAAGCAAGCTTAGATTTCAGTAATCGGTTAAACTGATCCAAGATCAGTCCGAGGAAGGAAGGCCAAGAGGCTAAGCTCCCTAGTGGAGTCACCAATTCTGTAGTCAAGATAAATCCCCTCTGCGGAAAGAGGCGATCTCTCTAGCCCTAGAGTGTGTATAGCTACGTGAGATACTTTCTAATGCAAATATTTCTTAATTAACATTCATAATGCGACAACAAAAGAGATAAGAGCAACTTTTTCCCAACGCTACGTTCGAACCTGTTGATTATGACCTTGATCCACGATCCTTTGAGGCTCGCTCCTTGCTACTAATGGCACAGAATACATGTGGATGATCAAGAGGAAACAACAAATGTAATCCAATACGTAATAATCATAAACATTAGCTATATAGCAAATCAAGGAGTACTAGAATATTTGCATTAAAGATTAGAAAAATATAGAAAGAAAACTTCAGATGTTTTATATTGATAAATATGAAAGGAATAACTTACAACCATGCCTTGATTTTGGAGGCCTCCCTTTGGTGAAAATCCGAGTCCTTCACCGAATCTCTAAAGCATTCCTTCTCCCAAACACTTAGGCATTATCATAGTGCAAGTATGTAAAGGGAACAAGAGTTCAAACTAGCCCAACAATGACCAACCAAGAATAACATTATTGGAATGAGGGGCATAAATTTATAGGAATGGAGAAGAGGTTGGGAGCCTATGAAAGGAGGAGTAAGGTCCACTTTCTAAGGGATAAACTCCCATGGATGATATCAAAGCTCTAAAATCATAGAGCTTGACTCTATCACCACTGTTTAAAAACCAAATCGTCGCCCTAGAACTTCTAGAGGTCGAAGCTTCTCCTCCATTTGAGAAAACATTGTTAGAAAGGGATTAGCACGGTTTTCCAAGAAATAAGGGCACTGGCAGTGCTAAGCGAGAACTTTCAATCTAACATCAGCATGAGCATGACAATGGGAAATACGTTGACCCGAGAAACTAGGATTTTGACCAAATTTCTTCAGTAATCTTCCAAGGCAGTGTTCTTTGAATCTTCAGGGGATGTCTTAACATATTTCTTCATGGTGGAGACATTTCACAGGGTTTGTCACATGGAATTTCAGGATTAGAGATGGGAAATGAGCATGGTGACAAATTACTGTTTAACACGCCTCATCCTTCTTTCTCTTTCTGGTCCTTCTTACAATTGATTTTATTTGACTATTGTAATAATAATCATTAACATGAGGTATTGTATCAAGTACAGGTTCAACCTCAGATAACAGTTTAAAAATATCAACACTAAGAGGAATTCTTATTGAAATAAATGTCAATAACACTAGCAAAGAGAAAATATTTATAGAAGAGTTAAGAGTATGAAAAGACATAAAATTTATTTCAAAATAATTTGGAAATGTTGGTGTTGTAGTTTACTATCCTTCCTTGCTAATGTTGTCATCTTCCTTTACCTAATCAATAGGGTTTTGTATAGGATTTTCAAGTTGTTTTGTTTTCTCGAGTGAATCAACATCAATAATAAATGTTTCTTAAGTGATTTGTTTTTTTAGCCAATTGTGATTCTTTAGAAATATCCTTTTAAGTACGACATTTCTCCCTTCATATTGAATCTCCTTTAACTACTTCGAACCGCTACTATATTTACCTCTTTCTAGCAATAAAGAGGAGATATGAATGTATCAACATATTTTAATTCTTTTTCAGCTTTAGATTCTTGTTTACATGGCCCAAATAAATGCATAAAAGGAAATTCGAAAAACTATTCAAAACGAAATACAACACACCATAAGAAAGGAAAGTAATCATCACACGCAACTGCATAAATTAAACGTGACCATTACTATCTACTTTGCAAGCAAACCGCATATAAATTACACTATACCAAAAGAACGGGAAATAAATGTAGTTAAAGGTTTTACCTCGAGCGGGCTCAACTCAATGTCTGGCACGCGCCTGAAGACTCATAAATTTATGAGCACAACTTTAGTAAATAATCCAAAACATTCACAGGCTTGATATTCTTATATTAAATAAAATAAAAATTACAAAGCAAGTCACACACTGTCCAGTATCTATCATTATATAAGCAAAATGGAATCTGAGTCTCGACAATAGTTCGAGAGACCATTTGCAATCTGGGGATGTTAACTAAAACAGTTGGTATAGTTTTCCATGTGTAACATCAAATGTCTAAATAGAGAGGAAGCTTAATAGATCAATTATGATCATGAATAGCTATTATGCCATCGACGTCGTAATGATTGTTACGCCCTGAGGCATCTCAAACATGCTTCGGTTAGCGACGTAACAATCCATCAGACATTGTAGCGCCTTCTTTGGAATCAGAATGAATCTACCATAACGAACTGCTTGGAAATAGAGATGTACGCAACATTCTCACAACGGTATGCAATTGGTTGCGACCATGTGTACCGCTTTTATCGCATATACTAAATTCAACATTGTTTCTCCTCATGTGGCATGCCTATGAATTCTGCAAATGCGACATGTTCCTTCCTTAAGTTGCCAGCACGTTTTTTATCACATGACACCTGGTAATAAATGGTTGTACTTATGCAATCAGTAGTGTTAGCCCATTTATTCCATATATATATATGAAAACGACTCTTAAAAAACTCTAGTTTAAAAACGATAATATGATAACTAGTGAATAATAAATTCATACCTTGAGGTGCCTAGAATGTATATATATGGTTTTATGGTAATTTAAGTGGAAAAGGGGTGGTTTGATAAAAAAATAAAACAATGTTATTTTATTTCAAAATTCATAATTATGCAACTCATCACATGGTTCATTTATGGGTTACAGTTGTAGTGGTCAGAATCGAATTTGTGGCATGCAAGTAAAAGATCAGTCCAATTGTTGATTTCTCTAGCAAAAAAAATATATATTCATGACAGGACTTGCCCATATGTCTTTGAGAAGTACCTTTTAATATTTTTGTCTATGTCATGAACATATGTCCACACAAGATTCTAAAGGACAAAACACCAGGAAAAGAATTTTACTAGTGAGAATCCATAGGGATCTTATTTAATTTATATTCATGTTCCTTGTGATAAACATACTAAGTTTAATCCCTCTAGTATTAAGGGGATTCTTGTTGGCTACAATGAGACTTCCATAGGTTACCAAAACTACATTCAAGCACACCATAACATAATGGTCAATAGGGCATTGAAGTTTAATGAGGATGCATTGTCCTCAAGATCACAAGAGACTCTTATAGTGATTGAAGAAGGAAAATTCTTGAAGTTCTATATTTAGACCTAAATTTAAATGAGAAATAAAATTCAAATCCAATAACACAAGAAAAGTAAAGAGGCTTCACTGCCCTTTAACTCAGGGAGAAAGCCATGATAGCTTACCCAAATATTGCAATATGCACAAGAACAAGTTGGAGCATCTAAATCTGTGTTTTGCATCCAATTGATTTTTTTTTACTTATGTTGCATTAATGACTCTATTCCTAAGACATAACTATATGGATTTGACAATGCAGCAACATAGCATGCATTTCATGATTCCATAACAAAGGATCACAACACCATCATCAAGAATGATGTTTTGGAGATAGTTTCCATATCTATTGGGAAATTAGTGTTTAATTCCAATCGACCTTATAAGATCGAGTAGGAAACTAATGGAAGCATTGTAACATCAAGGTCATGTTAATTACCAAAGGATTATCTAGAAAGGAGAGAGTTGACTATGATGCTAACTTTTCTCCAACTACAATGAATACATGTATCGAAATACTCGTGGATTTTATGTAAAGAAAACATTCTTTTATGGAATGATTGAGAAAGAGGTGTATTTTAATCAACGGTTTTCAAATCCATGGACAAGAGACCCATATTTGCAAGTTGAAAGCACTTTGTGGGTCGAAGCAAGGACCACAAGCATTGTATTATGGGACCAATGAGTATTTTCTCAAGTTGGGTTTTCCAAGACGTGTTCCTATTACAATCTTCATTTTTTATTTAATAAATATGATCTTTATTTGTATTGTTCTTATATGAATATGACTTTATGATTGCGAGAAATTCAAAATAACTCATTTCCTGGTTTGATAAGGAATTCACCAATGTGTTGGATATGAAGTGCATTGTTCTATTACATTATTTTTGGGGGCTAGAAGTTTCACAAGTTTAAAGTGGATTCTTCCTTGGACAACGAAAGCATACTTTGGAGATTCTTAAAATATTTCAGCTATTGAACATCAATCCCATGTGTTATACGGGATTTATGGTTGCGGACAAAGGTATCTCCCCTAGGTTTGGTGGTAAATCTAGAACAAAAGAGAGACAAGGAACACAATGATTTTCCTTAAACTAAATAGATGACTTAGTGAGTCCTACCTAGAAATTATCGCTCACTTCACTCCTTTAGCTTGGAGGCTCCAATTCCAGCTCCAACCACCAAAATTAGAACTTACACAGTCAGATAACACAAGCCAAGAAAACACGATATGTATGCAATATCATCTAAATACTATATTCAATAGATCAACTTGGTATTGAAATAAGTGAGATAAAAACATCAAATATAGGAAAATAGAGAATTCTTTGCATTAATATAAATAGAATAAGATTATAACCATAAGTGGTAGTTGATCTTGTAGAAGAGCTCCTCCAATTTGTTGACTTGTCCTTTCCTTCTCACAATATGCACCTCCAGTCACCATATGCATGAAATGATAACTACTTACTACAGTAGCATAAGGGTAGAATCACTCTCCACATCCAACCATCCATTCACCAACCTTTGCATAGGAAAGATGGTAAATATATAGGAGATAGGGATAAGTTGGGAGCTCTTATCTAATTACCATTATAAGGATTTAGATCCACCTTTGATGGAGGGATAGGATCAAAGGATAAGTGGTGAAAACTCCAAATTAGGGTAGGATAAGATTTGAATGTCAATCCAAGGTAAGTAGTTAAAACAAATTCTAGAAACTCATAGAAGGTAAATCTTCCTCAATCCTGCTCATTCTCCTGTAATTATAGAACCAATGCGGCTACAAAGGAGAGCTACCTTCTGGTGACCAAAACTGCCCATGGGGGAGCAACTTGTAGGTGAACGCACCCTAATAGGCTTGCAGGGAGTGTTGGTGCTCAAACTCGCTCAAATAGGGCAGTTTAGGGTTAAAATTCTGAGGCATGAAAGGTACATATTTAGGGATTTGTGCAAGATGATGACAAGGGGAATAGGATGTTGATTAATCCCATTACGAGGCTCACTTTGATTTGATGTGACAAAATGGCATATAACATAATGCCCCCTACAACGCAAAGCCAGAGATGGTGACTGATGAGTGCAATGATTTACCTTGTAACTAGGGATCAAGGACAAATGGCAAGCTTCATTTGTAACAAAACATTTATCATGACATATGGATGTTGAGGGAGGCATACCCATACTCAGATCGTAAGCTAACATAACATGTGTACTGATCAAAAGACACATCCATAGATACAATTAATGGACTCATGACTATATGATTGTCTATATGATCATGACCATCATACCTTGTGATATTTGTATAACTCCTGAAATCGCAGCCCAGGTGGATGAAACTAGATCCAGGGTCTTATATCTCGTTCACACAACCAACTAATGTATGAGTCTATCTATGTGAATCAATGAGCTAGAATCGAACATGGTAAACATCATATAATTACCGACCAATTATGTAAGTCATTAATAGACATGAGAGAAACCACTAATGATGTTAATGGCTCTCAATGTACTATGGTACAATCAATATGATGTGAGTAAATGAGTTGATGTTATATCTATGACTTTTGTGATCCATAATGTAGATGAATGTCTTTCAAATTAATCACATCATTAGGATTTGGTCGACGTTTCAAACCAATTAATGTGGTTCATCCTTGGGACAAGGTGGAGAAGCTAATCGATCTTAACGAATAAATAGTGGGGATGCATCATTGCCCGAAAATAGTCGTTAAGAATTAATCATCAAGAACTAGCCATTAAGATTAGTTGTTAAGAACTAGCCGTTAGTAAGTTAGTTATTACAAACTTTGATAGTTAATAATTATTATTAATTAATAAAATTAAATAATTATAAAAATAAAAATTGTAATTAATATAAAAGAAAATCAAATTTTAAAAAGGGGTTTTTAAATTATATTAAAAAGGGGGTTAAAATTTTTTATATATTATTATTAAGTAAAATAAAATATTAAATAAATAACATTTAATTAAATATAATAGGAATTAGCGAAGGATAAAACTTTTATTAAAAAAAAGTTTTATTTATATTATTTATGGAAATAGTAAATACAAATATTAAAACTTTTATTTTTAAAATTATTTAATTTTATTAATTAATAATAATTCTTAACTATAAAATTTTTTAATAACTAACTTACTAATGGTAGTTTGAACGGCTAGTTCTTAACAGCTAGTATTAACGACTAGTTCTTAATGGCTATTTCCGAGCAATGATGCATCCCCACTATTTATTCATTAAGATCGATTAGCTTCTCCACCTTGTCCCGAGGATGAACCAAATTAATTGGTTTGAAATGTCGACCAAATCCTAATGATGTGATTAATCCAAAATACATTCATCTAAATGAGTTGATGTTGAACACCACACAGAATCTTCCGATCGAAGGCCATTGATTGAAAGTTGTCGTCGAGAGCAAGAAGAATTTCCATTGATGTATGCATGCACCAAGGTACCAAAGCAGTGTTTCTAAGTCAACTTCCTTGATGATGTGTTGATGTCGATAGCAAGCGACCCGTCGCAAGGGCCCTGATGTATCCCCCATCAATGACACGAAATGGGTATTATGATAGAGACAGAAATTATCATAATGATGCTTATATGGAACTCAATCAGGAAAGGAAGACATGAAATGAAAGCTTAATAGTATTGTAGCAGAGATCAACTGATGGACTTCTCTTGAACACATAACGACAATTAATTGAATTGGAAGCATTGACCCAAAACCGAAATGGAGGCTCAAAAAGTGATATGATAACCAAAAGACAAGCAGATTACCCAACCCAATAGCCACGGAGATGATGTGGAAAGTGTCATGTTCAACAGCGACTCGATGTCATTTAGCAAAATGGAATTCCCCGTTTTCCCAATTTTCCCAACCATATTGGTTAGTACCTCTTTATTTTTTAACAAGCTTAAGGAGGATAATATACGCTTGATCTGTAAGTTCATCCTTCAGATGAATCCCTCCAAGTATTTTTAACGAACCTTGAGAAGGAGTGGTGCGGCCTTGTTATGTTCAACAAGCCCATAATTGTTTGATGTTTTAATGAGTCTAGTGAAGGAAAAACTCGACATCTTTTTCATGTTTAGAGAGTTTGAAAAAGAGGCAGAAAAGAAAATTCCACATGTCCATTTTCGTAGATAGTCCTTCGAGTCCAAAAAGGTAGAAAATAATACTCAAGAGAACCTCTTATCCATGTTCGAGCAATGTATTCCTTTTTCGTAGTTAGTTATATCTCAGTCCATATAAGGGTTAAACTTATACTGAGTAGATATCTTTTCATTTACTTTTACGAGCTCAAAAGGACTAGTGCTCGACAATATTTTCATATTTTGGGAGTCTGAAAAGAAATGAAAGAGGACTCTAGGGGGTTCATTTTTCGTCGGTTTATAGAGTCTGAAAAAGAGATAAAAGTGTACTCTTCGGTAAAATTAACATGTTACAACATAGTAAAAGCCTACTAACAGTTTTAATTCTACTCAAAACACCACAAGAAGGATTAAACATACTTGTTTCATAGTAAAAAAGAAGCATATCTAGGTCAAAATGTTAAAAATGAATGTAATAATGATAAAATGACCATAAATATCCAAAATGACTTTTCATTTTTACTATTTCACACATTACCTTCAACAGTGAATATTTGGATCCCTTTCTCCCTCAACCTTCTACAGTTGATTGCGACCAATCCAGGGAACCATTTCAAGTGTCATCAGATCCAGGTAGCAGCTAAGACCTTTCTCTATCCTTCCACGGTTAATTTGTGTGTTTTCATGAAAAAATTTCAATTTTTTGAGGCCCCTGTGTTGAAAATGGTGTTGTACCTAGGAAGTGGAACACTTCATACATAAATGAAATGCTCTATCTAAGCCTTCTGGGGTGTGTTGGGTGCATTTCTCCAAGTTTTTTCTCATTTTTGCCTTAAATTTTTTCCAATTTTTTGCATGGAAAAGAGTATAATGAGTCATTTTTTGATTTTTTAGGTACCCATTATCACAAAATTTCATTTATTTGGAGATAAAGAGAGCATGTAGCATAAGATATGGATGCATCAAACGAATCTGCTACCATCCGGGTGCTTAGAAACTGCAGGTTGTTGACATTATTCTGGCTTCCTGGTATGAGGCAACAAATGGAGTTGTTAAAATACCTTGTGCATTCATGGAATGTTCAAGCATAGGCATTCAAGTTTGGGGAGAATCTACTCGAGATAGAGGTAGATGATATTTACTTTTTGAAAGTATTTTCAATGCGAGGTGCCCCCATCTCTCTTCTAGGTAGAAGAAGTGTCGGTGAGATGGTGAAATATTACATTCATACCTATTGCAGACCTTGAGTCATACCTACTAGGGAAGGAAATATTAACATAAAGTATGTGACCCAACTACCCTTGAGAAATATATTGTTAATCATAGTAAGATTGGCAGGTAGCTCGAAATTACATGTGGCAAGCAAATCATACATGCAGTATGGGGTAGAATGTCTAGAGCCGATAGTATTCAACTAGAGCGAGGGTGTCTCGGTCAACTTGAAGGAAAAAATTACTAAAGAAAAGGAGGGTAAGTTAAAGAACTTTGAATACAGTGTCATCTTGGTCTCGTTTTCCTTACAATGGGTACTCTTACTACAGCCTCAGCAGATTTTACTTGAGCCCTTTGATCTGAGGGTCCCACGGATGAGGAGGTGAATAGATCACATGGCCAGACATGCAGGTCCATCAGCGATCAGCTTTTCACCAACCTTCAGCGATCGATGAGTATCCTTATGCAAGTATGTATTTCCATAATGATCTCGACCTCACGTTGCCTGAGGGCGAGAAATGGGATGTTATAGGTAAGATACTTTGAACTTTAATTTTTATGAAGTTTTACAATTTTTTGTGTTTTTTCATTATCCTGAGACTAAACTATTTGATGTTTTCATGCAAACATTGGACCTATTCAACTAGTGGGTGCTACATATCTCTATCGCAAAGAGAGACAACCACAAGAAGAGGCAATGGGACTAGCAAAGGTCATTATGGTGGGATAGAATTTGCTACGGGACCTTGAGGTAGCCTAGGTCCTATCAAAGGTAGAGCACCACATGGACAGATTGACCAACGGGATTGATGGGAACATGGTTGGTCAGCTTCCATTGCGACTTCGGCAACATACCATCAGGGTACCTAGTTGTATCGGTCGATTGCTGCGTAAGATAACTCATGCGGTGTCGTTGTATCATGAGCACCACCAATTGTCTACTTGGATGTTTGAATGTATTTTTTTTTATATGGTCGATGTAGCCATATGTGTCTCAAGGAACACATTTTGTAAACCCAAACTTATCATACACACACACACACACACACACACACACACATATATATATTCAGTGTTTCGTAGTTCCTATTATTCTTTCAATATGATGTGATGTGAATTTAAAGTTACTTACATTCATTGCAAATGTCTATCTAAAACTAAATTAGCTAGGGAATCTTCTATAGTGTTTATATTTCTAGAAAGGTGTTCATATTGTATGAATTTGAAATGCCTTCCCAAAAAACACACTCACAAAACCATACGAAGGATGGCAGGATTCCTCACTGAATATATCTTCGCAAGTTGTAGTACTACGAGCTGTGAGTCGAGCCTGATGACTATACAATGAATACCATGTGAAATAGCATCATATTGTAGCTCTACCATTGTGATATACTTAGCAGTGTTGTTAATAGAGTGACCAATGCAAATCTCTTGCATACAAACTAGCTTGCCATTTGGAGAAAATATGGCCCGTGTTGTGGAGGATAGGTTCTGAGTACTACAGCTAGCACCATCGGCATAGCCAATATACGGTTTGAGAGAGGTTGACATCTGCAAACCAAAGTAGAGAAGGATCACCATAAACCATGGGAAACTATGAAAAACACACTGCAAACACACTCAACACACCTATAGATAGTATTTACACAATTTACTACGCATGGGATCAAGCATATTATTTTTTGAGATACAACCCATTTCTAGGCTGCGACAGTGGAATTCCATAAAGATCTACCAACTTGTAAGCATATTTTTCTAGGACACGTTTGAAAATGTATGGGCCCAGCCACAGGCTGGAACTTTCCTAGGCCTAACTTATTGGCCTCCTGGTCATATAAAAGTATCAGATCTCCTTCCGAGAAGACTCTAGGCTTGACACTTTTGTCATATTGCACTTTGATGTGTCTTTTATGAGTTTCATTGGCGAAGCGGTATCGCGTCAAGTCTCATCCAATCGGTCAAGTGTAAAAAACGCTCATATTCTACGGAGGTAGAAGGGAGAGGTTTGATAGCTATTTTTAGCGATGGAATTTCACACTCAATGGGAAGGATTGCTTCCAGACTATAAACCAACTGAAATGGTGTCAATACGGAAGCAGTACTTACTGAGGTTCGGTATGCCCACAAGCAAGCATAGAGAAGTGAATTCCAGTCTGATTTATGGACTCTTATCATGCATGAAAGCATAGTCTTAAGAACTTTGTTGATAGCTTCAACTTGTATGTTAGCCTGAGGATAATAGGGAGTGGAATTATTATGTGAAAGTCCCAATTTGCCAGTTAATTCGGTCATCATATGATTCTGAAAATGCTTCTAGTAATCTGTGACTATCTCTTGCGTGGAACACCAAACCTAGCAATTACATGGTTGAAAAATAAGTACGTATACATTTCACCAGTGTTATTGAATGTAAGGGTCGCTCCAACCCACTGTAATATTCCCAATTAGCCATGAGCTAGTTTAAATATTAATTTTTGTTTTTGCTTCTTTGTTTGATGAATAAAAAGGTATGGGGACCCATAAATCTCCTTGGTAGGAATAAAATCACTGCTAATGTGAAAGGAGATCACCTTAGTGGCTTGATAAAGCACCCTTATGTGTGAAAAGGGGCTGGAGCACATAGACTGGGTCAACTTTGACCAAATCAATAGCGTTGTCATGGGGGAGTGGCATTCATTATGGGACACCGCATTTTTGCAGGGAGACTCCATGCATGTTGCTGGCTCCCTGTAATTTGCAAGAGAGGCAAGAATAAACACTGTAGGGGCCACATCAGAACCACTTTGGAATCCTAGGACCTAGCCTTCCTGGATTCAGAGAGGGATCTCTCTATAAAGGTGTTTTCAATTGATATATATTTGTGCTCTTTGTTTAAAATTTTAGGCTAGTGTTGAAGTTCTAAGGACTTGTTTGTTTTTAGTTGGATAAATTGATAAATTAAAGGATCAATGGTGTGACTAATTGAGGGAATGTTTCAGCTGAACAAATAGACTATGAGAAAACATTAATCCATTGGGCTACGAAGTCATAAAAAGGATTTAATTATTCATCAAATCTGCAAGGGCATTCATAGGGAAAGATAACTATATCAAGTGGATTCTTTATATTAGGTTGTGATATGAAATAATAATAATTTGTGAAGGCAGAAAAGATATTAGTCAAATTAAAGAAAACATATAAGAAAAAAATAAGAGTAGCCTAAGATCAAACAGAAATAATCTAATCTACTTTTGAAAACCTCTCAAAGACTCTTCAAAGAAACATTTCAAGGAAGGCCAAAGAGCAGGGCATACCATAAACCTCTCTGGCTTTAGACTTTAGTAAGTGTACTTTAAAGAAAGGTATTAAAAACAATATCTCAAGTCTTACTCAAAGGAAAATGGGCTCACCAAAATTCCCTTGGTTTCACTCTATTGAATCATTTCCAAAACAACAAGCTATATTTAACTAGAAGGCAATTAAGAATCTTCCAATCAGGTCTTACAGAAGAAAACATAAATAAGAAATACATATAGAAATAGGGTGTTGAAACAGTAAATCCTAATATAAAACTTATGTTTCTTTATCATGGAAAGATGAACATAATGGAAAACATAAGGAGAAACAATAACAATTTAGGAAAAATTCACCATTGATATAGCTCAAGGATCCTGTGAACATGCTTGTATTATTGATGATCAAACCAGTTACAATACTCCAGGTACAATAGCTCTCTGCAACTCAGAGCTTTCTTCAGTTCAGTCCAGCATTCCTCAACTAGCTTTGTAGCAGAAATCAGTCCAATAACCATCAAGTAACCAACATTTAAAACAAATATCATATGCAATATTTATATGTTAAATGAGGAGGTGTTGCCAGTCTAGGGTGTCTAAATGTTATTTATTACAGAGTTAATGATTTTTGACCTTTGAGACCATGCAAGACTTAAGGCAAAAATATCCGGAAGAGTTACTTTGAAATAATAACTCTCTCTTAACTTCCGAGTTATTTAGTTGAAATATTTGACTTTAAAGGCTTTGTAATAACTCTATAATAAATGTTGAGTTGCTTTAAAATATCTCTGATTGTGCAGTAACTGCCAAATACCTTTATGGAGAGAAATCATGATATAGGTGGCAGTTTGATCTTTTGGAGGAGTAACTTCTTCCTTGTTGAGTCATTCGAGGCTGCCTTCAGGTTATCTATCTTTATTTTAATCATAAATTTGTCTTTTAGGCCTTTGAACCTATGAATTGTTTTTATAATTTTCCTTACTTTCTTTATCCATCATTCTGCCTTTATGATTGTTTTATTCATCCTTGGTCCTAAGATTTTGACTTTTCATCTTTAATCACTGTCTTTAAGGGCTAATCCTTTATGTTTTCTCTTTGATTTATGATTTTTCCTTAATCCTTCAGCTTCCTTCACTTCCTTTGCTATCTTCTCTGACTGTTTGCTTATTTTGTGCGTAGGGAGGATCTCTTCATGGTATAAAGGTTTATAACCCATTGATGATCATGAGTCATCAAGGGTTAACCTTTATGTAGACCCCTGGTTCTTTTTATGTGAATTCACTTCTCAGATCATCATCCAGAGGTTTAGTTGGTCACTTTTTTACTGTGGGAGGGAATTTTGGGCCCTTGTCTGCCATTAGAAAACCTGAAAAAAAACATAAAACAACATTAATTTAAATCCTACAGGAGCTGAATTTTCTGGGTTTTCTCAGCATCGGGGGTGATTTGCAGAGGAATATGGAGTGCAAAGAAAAGAGTTCTAGAGATGGAACACGATGGAGAAGTGAATAGAGGGGAAGAACTTTGAATTTTGGCGTGGAGATGAGAGGTGGTTTTGGAAAACCACAACGGTTTATCGTGTAGGTGAAAGGCGGTAAGTGGTATTTTCCCGGGGCTACGCGATACCATAGATTAACTGCCACATGTCTAGGGTGAAACCACATTTTTCGCGCAAGTTAGGAGTGTTAAACCTCAGCGCAAAATCCCGCGTGATATGAGTGTGAGCCGTCAGATCTCAAGAGGTGATATCGATGGTGCGGAGGGCTTTCGGGGCCAGGGCACAGATCTGTGGAGTGGAGCCCAGGATAGGTGGTGGCCCTTTATTTGACGAGGGGTTAAGCGGAGAGTGGGGCCCAGGAGTGATGGTGCGACGGAATTTGTCATGTAGTGCGGGATGAAGGGAGGAGAGGCAATGTTTGTTGGATCGGGGGGAACAAATCCTGATCAACGATGGAGATTTGCATGGTAAAAAGGTGCGGTCGGAAGATAAGTGGGCCAGTGTGAAGTTAGGCTAAAACAATGTAAAAGGATTTTTACATTGTTTTAATGCTTTTTAAAAAAAAAATGGTGAATGAGGGAGGATTTTGTAGGGGTTCTTTATAAGGAAAAAAAATGGGAATAAATGAGGGTGTCAGTGGAGTGATGAATGAGGCCAGTGAGCCAAAAAATGGAGTTTTCTTTGTAGTAGGGTAAACTTTGAGAAGGCAGAAGATAGGAAATTTTAGTGAAAAATAGTCAAACATAGGATGATGAAGGCAGTGAGATTTCTAGAACTCATACTGTTCCTCAAATACTATTTCTAGAAATCCAAAATCAATATTTAGTCATCCTTTGATCTCAGCAAAAATTATAGATGGCTAACAGTGGTTCCAATTAGGGAGGGCAGCTCCTTTAGGAGGTGTCAAGAACCTCAGAAAATAAATGTCTGGAAGAAGTAGACCAGTGCCTTATTTGCACCTTGACAGAGCTCCTTTAACTTGATGATTTTACTGCTTTTGAATTGTGATCTGTAGCATCTTAATCATATCATGATCAATTTCAACTCAACTTCTACCTACCCATCTTACTTGTTCTAAATTTTTTTCTTCATTGGGTGCATTTGAATTAGCCTACCCTTGACATCATTTTCTTTTAAAAGCAGGAAACTAACAAATTCTACACTTATATCATCCTAGAGTTCAGATTAAACTTATGAACTCATTTATTTCTATACCTACTCTGACCATCTGTCAAGATTAAGCTGTATGACAGATTTTTATTTTCTAGTCTAAAACAGAAAATTGAAAACATAACCAAATCAGGATTAGACAGTTTGATTGGTTATGAGCCGTGATACTTTGCACAAATCTGCATACATAATTTATTTTGCAGAAATTTAACACAAAATTTTGAGGGTTGAAATTTGGAATTTACTTTTTATCCCTCTCTTCCTTTCTTGGTTTATATTTTGAGCTTTGGAACCAATTTCTTTTCTTAACCTAATATGGTCTACTAATAATCCAAGTTTAGACAGTTTGGAAAATCCTCATTCACTAACCTATATACAGAAATTTAAAACTCATTTAGTCATGATTAGGCTGTATGACTAAAATAAGGCTTCTTTCCTCAAGTAGTGGCATTTGGACTTGCACACTTTCAGCAATAATCTTTTTTGGTATGGGGTTGTACCTTTTCTTTTTCTGCCCTCTTTTTCTTTTTTTTTCTTTTTTTGTATTCATTTTTCTCTTATATTTTCTCCAAACAATGTTATATACAATGGATAGAGCTTTTAGACTAGGAAGAACTAGTGGAAATAATGTGTGAGCATCCTACCATTGACAAGACCTCCAAAAAATTATGTTCCATCCATCTCTTGTAAGAAAAATACATTGATGCCTCTGGTAGAATGGATGATGTAGGGACCTTTCCATAGATTTTAAAACTTACCATGTTTTCCCTTGTCTTCTCTTCTTGAGTCCATTTGAGCACTTTGTCACCAATGTTGAAATAATTTGCTTTTGTCCTTTTTTCAAATAGTTTCTTGATGTTTTCTTGCACTTATTTTGTTTTATTGTAGACTTCTTCTTTGGTTTGTTGCAACTGTATAGTCTGATTTATCCTTCTTATCATGTCATTTTCTTCAAACTGTACTTCCTGGATCAGTTTCATGACTGGTACTCCTAGGCTTGTTGGAAAAATTGCATCTGCTCCATAAACTAGCTGATAGGGAGACATTCCAATTGATTTCTTGCATTTTAACATGTCTTCCCATAATTCATGTATTAGCTTGTTGTGCCATGACTTCTTATCTCCTTCCAGCAACTTCTTGATGATGTTTATCAAAATTTTGTTTGATTATTCTACCGAACCATTACCTTGAGGCTAATAAGCTATGCAATGACCTAGTGTGATCTGATATTTGTGGAAAAGGTCTACCATCCTCTTGGATCTAAAGGCAGCAGCATTGTCAATGATAATCTTTCTAGGACAACCAAATATAGACAAAACATGGTTTTCAAGGAATTTAATAATGACTAGATCAGTGGTAGTTCTAGAGGGGATGGCCTTTATCCATTTTGTAAAGTAATCAATTGATGTTAGGATCCATTTATGTTGGGCAGATGAAGAAGGATGAATTTACCCAATGAAGTCTAGGCCCCACTGTTGAAAAGGAGATTCAACAGAGATAGGATGCAGAGGTAAGGGTAAGAGTTTTTTTTTTCCTTCAAATATTTGACACTTGTGGCAGGGAACTACCAATTTATGGATGTCTTAGAAGAGGGTGGGCCAATAATAACCAAATCTAAGGATTTTATTGACAATTTTTTTCCAATAGAGGTGGCCTCCACATTCTCCTTCATGAAACTCATGCTTGATATTTTCTGCATCATTCTCAGGCAAACATTTAAGCAATATACCACTAGCATTTTTCCAATATAACCATTTATCTATAATGTAGTAATTTACAGCTTTTAACTTCAAGAATCGTGCCTTTGTCTTAGATAAACCAGGAGGAGCATTAAGATAGAAAAGCACATACAAAATATCAGCATACCAAAGTGAATTTAGCAATACTTCTTCAACAGGAGGGGTTGTGCATTCTTCTTTTTCTTCTAAAACATCAATCATATTCATATCTAAGGCTTTGAGATTCAATTCAGCCATAAGTTTTGCAAGTCCTTGTCCTTTGATTAGTTTAGTGGGTTTGATTTCTAAATCAGATTCTAATATAACAATAATCTACTTTCCTCTTTTGCCATTAGGATCCTGTGTTAAAATGTCTTTGAAAACTGTGTGTCAAACAAAAGCAATGATGTGTGAGTGTAAAATGTAAACTCTGAAATCTTTCAAGGCCTTGATTAAGGCAAAAGCATGTTTTTCTATTATGTTGTATTTCAAAGGTGCATCTCTTAAAGCCTTGCTGAAAAATGAAATGGGTTGTTCTTGTCCCTTTATGTTTTTCTGAAGTAGGACATCAGCAACTGTATGTTCTGATGCAAAGGAGAAGATGAAGAAATCTTTATTAAAATTAGGGCTAATGAGAACCAATGTTTGGGTAAGTGCTTGTTTAACCATTTCAAAGGATTGCTTTGCTTCAATGGTCATTTTAACTCTTGTTTCCCTTTCTAGCATGTTTGTTATGTTTCTAAGGAGTTCAGCAAGGTTTGGTATGAACTTTCTTAAGAAATTGATCTTTCCAATGAAATATTACAGTTCTTTGATATTTCTAGGATGATTGATTTGCAATATTCCTTCAATCCTTTTTGCGTCTATTCTTATTCTCTCTTCAGATATGATATGGCCTAGAAGTTTTCCTTCTTGGAGGCCAAATAAAGTTTTCTTAGGGTTTAAGGATAAACCATACTTTCTACATTTTTCAAAGATTGTTCTTAAGTGAGCAAGGTGTTCTTCATTTGTTTTGGAATAGATAGTGATGTCATCTAAATATATTACGATGAAGAAGCCTATCTCTTCTGAGAGAGCAATATTCATGGCTCTTTGGAATATGGCACCAGCATTCATTAAACCAAAGGGAATTTTCACATACGTGAAAGTGCCCCAAAGTGTAGTGAAATTTGTCTTAATTTGATCATCACGATGTACCAGCACTTGGTTATATCCTGAAAATCCATCTAGCAAAGAGATTCTTTTAGAACCTACTACCCTTTGTAAGATATGATCCATTTTGGGCAAGGGGTAGTTGTCTTTTAAAGAGGCTTTGTTTAAGTTTCTAAAGTATATACAAAGCCTTATCTCTCTAGTTTTCTTCCTCAAAGATACAATATTGGACACCCACTCTGAGTATCTCACTGGGGCTATGATTCTAGCATCATACATTTCTTGATTTCTTTCTCGGCCAAAGGTAATTGCACAGGGTTTATTCTGCGCAATTTTTGTCTAAAATGTTTTTGGTTTTCTTTGAGAGGTATCTTATGCGGAATTATATTTGTATCATATGATTTTAGGTCCTCATAACTCCAGGCAAATACATCCGAAAATTCTCTAAAAATCTCAAGATATTTCAATTTTACATGAGTTGGCAGTGTTTTGGATAATTTAATCATTTTGAGTTTGAGTTCATTTCCTATATTGCATTCTTCTATTTCAGTTTTAGTGGGTTTCATTTTAGGCTTTTTGGCAACATCATTAAAGTCAAACAATTCTCCAAGAGGCACCAGTCCCTTTGGCAAGTTATCAGTATTAGATTGCAGCACTTCAAAATATTCTTGTTCTAAATTAGTGCTCAACTCTGTTTTCTATGGGTGTTCTTTAGTTAACAGATTTATATCATCAATGATACGATTTTCTTCTTCATAAGATCTTTCCTTAGTAGGACAGTCTTCTTCATACTCTGAGTCTAAATTGGTCATTTCAAAACCATTTCTGGACTATAGGAAATCCTCTATCTGTTTATCTCCTTCAAAGACTTGCCAATATTTAATATTATCAGGGATTGCTGGTCTATATTTAACTTGGACTATGTATTTTTTGCTTTCATAAGGTTTTTGACATGTACTAGCAAAAAATGCTAAATTATTGGCAAGAATGTTTTGGTTTCTAGGGACAAATTTAAGCTCATATTCTGTGAATGTTTTCAAAAGGTCAACAACATCACCTCTATATGCTTGTAATCTTGGATGCTTTGTAGTATATTATCCATTCACCTATTTAATAATCAGTTCTGAGTCTCCATGAACAGTTATCCTCTTGGCTCCTACTCTTCTCAATAATTGCAGTCCTAAGAGGAGAGCCTCATATTCAGCTATGTTATTTGTGCATTGAAAGTTTAGTTTGTATGAATGGCGCTCAGCATGATTATTTTCTTTGTTATGTACCCATATTCCTGCTCCTGAACTAGTTTTACTACAAGACCCATCAAAACTCATACTCCAAAGAGGTTCAATTTTAGATTTTTTTACTAAAGTCATTTCTGTCCTCTTTGTCCTGTTTATTGTGACTATCAATATGTTGTTTTTTAGGATCAACACTATGTTCATTTTCACTTTGTTCCTTGAGGTTTTCATTATGATGAATTTTTTCTTGTTTGTCATGATCAGTCCTATGTTGATGGTTGGCTTGTTTTCCATGATCTTCATCATGTTTGTTGTGATGTTCTGAGTTAGCAAAATTTTTTAGCTTTTTCTCCTTTCTCCCCTCTTTTCCTATTGTTGGTTTGTCATCTCCTTCTCCTTGCTCATTAAGATTTTCATCATTGTAAAGAATGAGTGAGTCAAGGTCTTTGTGACTAGAATAAAGAGGGGAGTTGTCTGGTTTCTCTTGACTACTAACCATTTATTTCATGTGTGTTTCCCTATATAGTCTTCTTAATTGACTAAAAATTGGGATGGTTGCATAAGTCATATCCATTTGCAGGGTACCTTGGATTTTATCACCCCATGATCTTGAAAGGAGCATGCCATATTTAGGAGGTATATCAGACACTACAATGTCCATAACTAAGCTCTTGGCTAGTATTTTTCCTAGGTTTACACATAAATATTTGATTAGGCCTAGACATTTAACTCTACTGGAATCAAAGGAGTATAAATCCTTGTAAGGTCTAGTTATCTCAAGGCCTAGTCTCTCCATCACTACTTTTGGCATAAGGTTGTGGGAGGCTCCTGAGTCAAGCATGGCATTGTGACAAATCTTATCATGGATTTTTAGACTAATATAAAAAGGAGGGACACCTCCTTCTTGAAATTTCCCTTCTAATTTTGGTCCAAACAGAAGCTCAGGCTTATCATCAGTCACATTGACAGAATTAGTTTGTTCTCCTATGTTTAAAGCTCTCAAAATTTGGGTTTCATATACATCTTGGGTGACTAATTCAGTAAGAGGAACAGGAATCTTGATTTTGGCAATTTCACTTTCTATGCTGAAAGGTATTTGAGCTTTCAAAATGTTTAGATCCTCCTTCTTAGTCGTTGTTTTCTCAGCAAATTCAGCTTGTTGGCTTTTATTATGAACAGCAGTTAAATTAGTTTTACAAGGAGCATTAGCTGAGTTTCTAGTGCTACTTTGTTTATCATTATGTTTTTTATTCATTTGAATGTTTTTTGCTTTGTTTCTATCAGAACTTTCAATCACTGTTTTGTTGTTTTCTGCTATCTTTTTAGAAATGTTTTCAGAATTGTTTCTAGCAGAAATTTCATAGGTTTTCTTTTTGGGAGTGTCTTGATTCTTTTTTCTCCTAAGGTCATATCTTCTGTGCACTTCCATTATAGAATTTTCGAAGCCTTGTTTTTAATATTTAGACTCTGGGATTTCTTCATCATAAGGTGTTTATATGCCTTGTTCTTATTTATTTATGAAAACAATATCCTCATTGTTTACTCCCAATAAGTTTATGTGATCTTCCTCTATTTCTTCAATCACTCCCGCATCTCCATCAACATAGTTTTTTTTGAAAAGGAGGTCTGACTTGCTAATCAGGGCCTCTTTGTCTAATTTGAGGGGGATTCCTTCTAAATTTTTGGTTCTGATTTGGATTTTTATTTTGAGGAGTTGTTTGATTTTCTTTAGGATAAGATCTCTCATTCATATTTATTCTCTCCATCATCATCTCCATGGTTCTAACCAGACTATCAATTTTGGAATCTGATGTGGAGGGTCCAGCTTCATCCTTGTAGGTAGTCTTTTTCTCTACTTTTAATCTAGCCCTTCTGGCATTTAGGTTAGATTCTACACTTACTGCCCCTTTCTGCATATCTTCTAATGTGAGGGGTTCTCTCTCCCTTAATTGATAACACATGTCTGGGTCAAATCCTTCAAGAAACCTCATTAAGGCTAATCCTTTTGGGGGTTTCATTTGTGGAGGGAGTGCATTATAAACACTATTGAATCTAGTGCAATAATCTTGGACACTCTCTCCAGCATTTCTTTTAAGGTCAATGTATTCTGATAGGATTTGAAGGGGATTTCTCTTGACTTCCCATTTGTTGAGGAAAAGTTGATGAAAATCAGGGAGATCATTAATATTGTTAGGGGTTAAGCTTTTGAACCATTTTCTTGCTTCTCCCCCTAGGCTTTGAGCAAACATTCTAAGTTTAACAGTTTCATCATCTATTTCTTGTCTATCAAAGTATTCATTCATTCTATCCACATGTTGTTGAGATACAGTAGAACTACTGGAATCATATAATGGAATCTTGGACTGATAGTCCTATGGTAGAGAAACTAGAGGTAAAGGAAGGACTAAGGGAGCATAACATGTTGCCATGATATGAGCTTGTGGAAACAATCGAGGATTAACAAGTGGAGGAAATTGATGAAGTGGAGTGGTTTGAACAGTGGATGTATGGGTGGGTGTAGTTGAAGTACTTGGACCAGCTAAGTGATGTTGAGCGGATTTGGGATGAGAGAAGCCAAAGTTATGGAGATAATGGAAATCAGGAGGAGTGGAAGGGGAGGCTTCCCTACTACTACTTTATTGTGATTCTATAAGCTCAAGGTTTAACTGATCTATACCACTTTGTGACTTGGTTCTAAATAAGCTTCTTGTATCAAGTAAGTCAACTTGGGTATTTTGCAAGTTTATAAGGTTCTCAAGGAAAGAACTTGCTCTATGGATTGGTCTGTCGGTAATAATATTTTCTAATCTATGAGACATCCTAAGGATGCTTTCAGGATTGTCAATTATTGCAGGAGGATTTGGGTCAAGATGGGATCTAGTATGGGTTCTTCTAGAAGCTAGGATTTTGGACCCAACAAGTCAGAAAGGTTTTAGAGGTATAACAGTATTAAGACACAAACCAAACTGTGAAAGAGATACTTAACTCACAAAGTATTCTTAACTGGGTATTGTTTAATGTTTTGATGATAGGGTAAATTTCCTAGTGGAGTCAAATGGAAAATCAATGGAGTCACCAGGTGGAATATTTTTTACTTGTTTTATGAATGATTGTTGTCCACCATCATCAATCAGAAATCATTCTTAGACAATACTTGATTCATCTTAAACTAATGGGGTTTTCTCAGTTTTGAGTGAATCTAAAAATTTTATTACTCAGTAATCCCCAGTGGGTCGCCACTATGTTAGCTCCCTATAATTTGCAAGAGTGGCAAGAAAAAACATTGCAGGGGCCACATCATAACCACTTTGGAATCCTAGGACTTAGCCTTCCTGGATTCAGAGAGGGGTCTCTCTATAAAGGTGTTTTCAATTGATATATATTTGTGCTCTTTGTTTAAAATTTTAGGCTAGTTATGAATTTCTAAGGACTTGTTTGTTTTTGGTTGGATTAATTAATAGATTGAAGGATCAATGGTGTGACTAATTGAGGGAATGTTTCAGCTGAACAAATAGACTGTGATAAAACATTAATCCATTGGGCTATGGAGTCATAAAAAGGATTTAATTGTTCATCAACTCTGCAAGGGCATTCATAGGACAAGCTAACTATATCAAGTGGATTCTTTAGATTAGGTTCTGATATGAAACAATAATAAGTTGTGAAGGCAGCAAAGCTATTAGTCAGTTAAGAATCTTCTAGCTCTACTAAGACAAGAAAAGCCTTTTAAGGTAACTATTTGGAGCAAGCCAAAGGACAGGGTAAACCATAGACTTATTTTGACAAACTTTAATAAGCAAACCTCTGAGACAAAAATCCAGTAATTCAAGAACTACTTTCAGATAAAGAAAACAATAAGAGCAGCCTAAGATCAAACATAAATAATCTAATCTTCTTTTGACAAACTCTCAAAGACTCTTCAAAGAAACATTTAAAGGTAGACCAAAGGGCAGGGCATACCATAAACCTCTCTGGCTTTAGACTTTAGTAAGTGTACTTTAAAGAAAGGTATTAAAAACAATATCTCAAGTCTTACTCAAAGGAACATGGGCTCACCAAAATTTCCTTGGTTTCACTCTATTGAATCATTTCTAAGACAACAAGCTAGATGTAACTAGAAGGAAATTAAGAATATTCCAATCATATTTTGTAGAAGAAAACATAAACATAAAGAAAAACAGACAGAAATAGGGTGTTGAAATAGCAAATCCTAATCTAAAACTTATGTTTCTTTATCAGAGAAATATGAACATAATGGAAAACATAAGGAGAAACCATAACAATTTAGGGAAACTTCACCACTGATATAACTCAAGGATCTTGTGAACATGCTTGTCTTATTGATGATCAAACCAATTACAATACTCCAGGTACAATCGCTCTCTGCAACTCAGAGCTTTCTTTAGTTCAGTCTAGCATTCCTCAACTAGCTTTGCAGTAGAAATTGGTCCAATAACCATCAAGTAACCAACATTTAAAATGAAGCTCATATGCAATATTTATATGCAAAATGAGGAGGTGCTACCAGTCTAGGGTGTATAAATGTTATTTATTATAGAGTTAATGATTTTTTACCTTTGAGACCATGCAAGGCCCAAGGCAAAAATATCTGGAAGAGTTACTCTGAAATAATAACTTTGTCTTAACTTCTGAGTTATTTAGTTGAAATATTTGACTTTAAAGGCTTTGTAATAACTCTGTAATAACTATTGAGCTTCTTTAAAATATCTTTGACTATGCAATAATTTCCAAATGCCTTTATGGAAAGAAATCATGCTATAGGTGGCAGTTTGATCTTTTGGAGGAGTAACTGCTTCCTTTTTGAGTCATTCGAGGCTGCCTTCAAGTTATCTGTATTTTTTTAATCATAAATCTGTCTTTTAGGCCTTTGAACCTCTGATTTTTTTTTTATAATTTTCATTACTGTCTCTATCCATAATTCTACCTTTACGACTATTTTATTCATCCTTGGTCCTAAGCTTTTGACTTTTCATCTTTAATCACTGTCTTTAACGGCTAATCCTGATCCGGATTTATGTAGGAATGCAACAGAATACAGAAATAACCATGAACATAGAGATGCAGCGGAAATAATGCTTCATATCATTAATATCAAATAACAGAAATATGCTTACAGGCATAATGGAAATAAAATAACTAGGGTGTTGGTAGCGAATCTCTGAGAAGAGATTTGATAGCTATAGACCTCTGAACTGTGTTACAATGAGGCTTGAGGGCCTATTTATTATTGAGAAATAATGGGGAACTCTAAAATTCCAAAAGCCTAACCCTAGGAGATGAAGCGCCAAAACTATGGGCCCCGTTTGGGTAAATTGGTGGTTCGACTTCCCGGGGACGTAACTTTGGCATCCGATCTCTGTTTGACGCGCTTCATAGCTCGTTAGAAATATCTATCTGAGGAGTACAATTTTTGAATGAGAAACATCGGTCCATAGACCCATGTTGCTCTCAATTTTCCCAAAAAACATCATTTAGGGCCTCGAAATGGCTCCGGAAGTTCAGGACCCGAAAAATTGCTAAAAATAGTAAGTTTTGTTGCAACTTGAAAACTGAAAGAACTGATGGTGGGGGTTCAAATGGAATAGGTGGGTGGCCACCAATATCCACCTGGATCATTAAGGCCCCAAAACGGCTTCGAGAGTGGAGGACCCAAAAACCTGCTAAAAATAGTAAGTTGTGTTGAATGTGAAAAGCTGCAAGAATTGATGGTGCTAGTCCAAATGGAATAGGTGGGTGGCCACCAATATCCACCTGGATCATTCCTCCCTCCTTAGGAAGAAATGGTCCCCATTGCGTTGAGATCCTCCATGAGATGAGGCAAATTATGTTGAACTGAGTATTAGATGTGTTGAAGATGTCATGGACCTGCGGGTGGACAGGTTGGATGCGTTTAGTAAATTTGGTTCCTTTATCAACCTCAGACAGTAGATGTTTGGATTCTGTATGTGTAGTTGCAGGATGTATGGCAACATCAGGCGATGGTGTGTTGGGAGTCAGATCACTGGAGTGCTTGTCCTGATAGTGTAGCGGAACCTCCATGAGTGAGGATAAAATGTCCTCGTATTCCTCCATGACTTTGTCCATCTGCAGCAGCCATGCAAGGGAGCCATGTTTCAAGGTTGTGGCCACAATATTCTTCTTTCCCTGTGATTGAGTTTTAAGGAAAATGAATTTCCTAGTTTGGGAAACAATCTTACTGCGTTGTTTTGCAGTAGTCAAAGAGATGACAAGAGGCGGTACTACCTCCGGTATCCTGTACAAGTTATTTCCCAAAGTAATAATAACAACACGAGGCCTAGACTCATACACAGCATGTTGCCTCCACAAGTATGGTTGGCCCAATAATACATCAGCTACATCAAGGGGAGCAACAACACACAATACCTCATCCGTGAATGGCTTGATACTATATGGAAGGCGGCACTGCTGGTGGATGCGGAGATCTCTCCCTGGGTGGAGCTACCCGATGGTATACAGCTACGGGTGTGCTATGGTTGGTAGGCTGAGCCGCTTCACGACCTCTACTGAAATGAGGTTCTTTTGGCTTCTGCTATCGACGAGAAATTGCAACGGAGAACCCTTCACCCACATCTATGACTGGAAGAGGTGCTCCCCCTCCTCTGGATCCTTTGGACCCTCCCTCTGGATCTTGGTGGTGGCAACAATGGCACTGGGATCCGCATCAATGATCTGCTTCCCTTTGTCATTGCCTTTGTCTAGTTCTAACTTAGGATTAGAAGATGCATCTGATTCGGGTGCCTTTAGTTCAGCCACCAAAGACTGTTTGGCCTGATACTCGTTTGTGCTGTGAGTGGGGCTGTTATGAAATTCACACCACTTCCCTGTGTCCTTCTTTGGATTTGTGGTGTTATTCTAAGTCGCATTTCTTTGGCCTTGCCCCTTGTTCTTCAAGTTTGGGGGCACCTTTCGGATTCACAGATCCAAAGTCTCGCTTCTTTTGCTTAAATTTCTGCTCGATCTTGGCGGTGTAACGATATGTCGTGCCAAACGATGTAATGTAGAGGAACTCCATTTCCTCCTAAATGTGTTTGTGTAGACAGCTGCGGTAATTGAGCACCAAATGTCTCTCTGAATCTTTAATACCCAACTTTTTGCACAGGGTATGGAACAGATTCGTCATTTCATGCACATCTTGATCCTTTTTTTGTCGCAGCGTGGTCCATTGGATGTATTTTTCCTCATAGCTCTCCACGGGGTAATATTGTTCCTTGATGTCGTCTCGGAATGAATTCCAAGTGGGTGTGGTCGAGAACAGAGAGGATTCCCCTTTGCCCTCTTGCTCACGGTAGGTTTCCCACCAGTCTTTGACATGGGGGGCGGCTTTGAGGAGTGCAAAAATAATATTTTCTTGGTCAGAGAGGTCATGGAATGAGAAATACCCTTCCAGCAAATTTAACCATCTATCTACAGCATCTAAATCTATTTTTCCTTCAAATATAGGAATGTCAAAGTTTACCTGTACCTTGAAGGGAGTGGCGTCTCCAGAGTGGCTGTTGGATGTAGATGCGCCATATGTGGGTAGTCGTTGAAGGATTTGAGCAAAGTTATCCATCATTGCGTTCCTTTGTTTCTCAAGGGCCTCCTCGAGCAGTATTTTGATAGGATCTCCTGCTCCCTCATATTTCTTTTCTTCCGCCATGGGAGGTCGTCGAGGTTTGTGAGGCTGATCTTGCAAGGGTTCAACCAGCTCAAGCCCTAACTCCTTATACCCTGACCGCATTGGGGACATGCAAAGAAAAACAAAGAAAGATCAGACCCGCTTTGATACCATTGATCCAGATTTATGCAAAAATGAAACAGAATATAGAAATAACCATGAACATAGAGATGCGACAGAAATAATTCTTCATTTCATTAATATCAAATAACAAAAATATGCTTACAGGCATAATGGAAATAAAATAGCTAGGGTGCTGGTAGCGAATCTCTGAGAAGAGATGTGATAGCTACAGACCTCTAAACTGTGTTACAATGAGGCTCAAGGGCCTATTTATTATTGAGAAACAATGGAGAACTCTAAAATTCCAAAATCCTAACCCTAGGAGATGAAGCACCAAAACTATGGGCCCCGTTTGGGTAAATTGGTGGTTCAACTTCCTGGGGACGTAACTTTGGCATCCGATCTCTGTTTGACACGCTCCATAGTTCATTAGAAATATCTATCCGAGGAGTACAATTTTTGAACGAGCAACATCAGTCCATGGACCCATGTTTCTCTCTGTTTTCCCAAAAAACATCGTTTAGGGCCTCAAAACGGCTCCAGAAGTTCAGGATCTGAAAAAACTGCTAAAAATAGTAAGTTTTGTTGCAACTTGAAAACTGAAAGAACTGATGGTGGGGGTTCAAATGGAATAGGTGGGTGGCCACCAATATCCACCTGGATCATTAAGGCCCCAAAACGGCTTCGGGAGTGGAGGACCCGAAAACCTGCTAAAAATAGTAAGTTGTGCTGAATGTGAAAAGCTACAAGAATTGATGGTGCTAGTCCAAATGGAATAGGTGGGTGGCCACTGATATCCACCTGGATCATTCCTCCCTCCTTAGGAATCAATGGTCCCCATTGCATTGAGATCCTCCATGAGATGAGGCAAATTCTGTTGAGCTGAGTATTAGATGTGTTGAAGATGTCATGGACCTGCGGGTGGACAAGCTGGATGCGTTTAGTAAATTTGGTTTCTTTATCAACCTCAGACAGTAGATGTTTGGATTTTTTATATGTAGTTGCAGGATGTATGGCAATATCAGGCGGTGATGCGTTGGGAGTCAGATCATTGGAGTGCTTGTCCTGACAGTGTAGCGGAACCTCTATGAGTGAGGATAAAATGTCCTCGTATTCCTCCATGACTTTGTCCATCTGTTGCAGCCGTGCAAGGGAGCCCTGTTTCGAGGTTGTGGCCATAATATTCTTCTTTCCCTATGAGTGATTTGTAAGAAAAATGAATTTCCTGGTTTGGGAAACAATCTTACTGCGTTGTTTTGCAGTATTCAAAGAGATGACAAGAGGTGGTACTACCTCTGGTATCCTGTACAAGTTATTTCCCAAAGTAATAATAACAGCATGAGGCCTAGACTCATACACAGCATGTTTCCTCCACAAGTACGGTTGGCCCAATAATACATCAGCTACATCAAGAGGAGCAACATCACACAATACCTCATCCGTGAATGGCTTAATATTGTATGGAAGGCGGCACTGCTGGCGGATGCGAAGATCTCTCCCTGGGTGGAGCCACCTGATGGTATATGGCTGCGGGTGTGCTATGGTTGGTAGGCCGAGCCACTTCACAACCTCTGCTGAAATGAGGTTCTTTTGGCTTCCGCTATCGACGAGAAATTGCAGCGGAGAACCCTTCACTCACATCTGCGACTGGAAGAGGCGCTCCCCCTCCTCTGGATCCTCTGGACCCTCCCTCTGGATCTTGGTGGTGGATACAATGGCACTGGGATCCGCATCAATGATCTGCTTCCCTTTTGCATTGCCTTTGTCTGGTTCTAACTCAGGGTTAGAAGATGCATCTGATTCGGGTGCCTTTAGTTCGGCCACCAAAGATTGTTTGGCCCGACACTCATTTGTGCTGTGAGTGGGGCTGTTATGAAATTTACACCACTTCCCTGTGTCCTTCTTTGGATTTTTGGTGTTGTTCTGAGTCGCATTGCTTTGGCCTTGCCCCTTGTTCTTCGGTTGGGGGGCACCTTTCGGATTCGCAGATCCAAAGTCTCACTTCTTCTGCTTAAATTTCTGCTCGATCTTGGCAGCATAGAAATATGTCGTGCCAAGTGATGTAATGTCGAGGAACTCCATTTCCTCCTAAATGTGTTTGTGTAGACAGCTGTGGTACTTGAGCACCAAATGTCTCTCTGAATCTGTAATACCCAGCTTTGTGCGCAGGGTATGGAACAGATTCGTCAGTTCATGCACATCTTGATCCTTTTGTTGCCGTAGCGTGGTCCATTGGATGTATTTGTCCTCATAGCTCCCCACAGGGTAATATTGTTCCTTGATGTCATCTCAGAACGAATTCCAAGTGGGTGTGGCCAAGAACAGAGAGGGTTCCCCTTTGCCCTCTTGCTCACGGTAGGTTTCCCACCAGTCTTTGACATGGGGGGCAGCTTTGAGGAGTGCAAAAATAATCTTTTCTCGGTCAGAGAAGTCATGGACCGAGAAATACCCTTCCAGCAAATTTAACGATCTGTCTACAGCATCTGCATCTATTTTTCCTTCAAATATAGGAATGTCAAAGTTTACCTGTGCCTTGAAGGGAGTAGCACCTCCAGAGTGGCTATTGGATGCAGATGCGCCATATGTGGGCAGTCGTTGAAGGATTTGAGCAAAGTTATCCATCATCGCGTTCCTTTGTTTCTCGAGGGCCTCCTCGAGCAGTATTTTGATAGGATCTCCTGCTCCTTCATCTTTCTTTTCTTCCGCCATGGGAGGTCGTCGCGGTTTGCGAGGCTGATCTTGCAAGGGTTCAACCAACTTGAGCCCTAACTCCTTATACCCTGACCGCATTGGGGACATGCAAAGAAAAACAAAGAAAGAGCAGACCTGCTCTAATACCACTGATCCGGATTTATGCAGGAATGCAATAGAATAGAGAGAAGAGGTATCTCGAAAGAAGAAATACCACTTACCGCCTTTCACCTGCGCGATAAACCGCCATGGTATTCCAAAACCACCTCACAGATACTCTCACAGATAGAGAGAAGAAGTATCTCGGAAGAAGAAATTGAAAGTATGACTCTACAGATGGTAAAGAAGACAAGGGTAAAACCCCTTTATTAGAAGGAGATGACGAGAAGGAGTACCCAAAGCTTCTTCTTTGAACTATGCAAGACATTTCTAGATAAATAAAGGAGATGAGGATGGATATACATAAGGAATCCCCTAAAGGGTTTCTACATGGTGAAGGCTCCAGCATTTCTCATCACTAGAGTGATCAACCAGTGAAGCGGTAGGTTTCCCAACGCTCTACAATGCCTACATTCTTAGCAGTGGGAAATGGAGGGTTTCAAGAACAAGAAACTCTTGAAGTTTATTTCATGGAGTATGAGTCTCAATCTCAGATATTCAAGGATCATTTGATTTTTCAAGAATTTTTTCAGATCAAGGACAATAAGAGACCGCAACATCATAACACAGTTGGAGGATTCATACAAAATCATGATCTACATCGGACTATGGGTAGATTTTTCTTACCCAACTTTGATGGGTCATTTAAATGCACTGCCAAATCATGGGTAGAGAAGCTAGACATATACTTCTAGTTGAACCAAGTACCAGAGGGTACTTGGGGGTGAAGCACATTATTTTTGGTTTCATGGCTTGTCTACATTGGGTCATGCCAATGTGACTTCATATTCAAATTTCACAAGGAGTTTGGTGGAGAGGTTTGATAGAAGAGACCCGGAGGCGCTTTTCATGGGGCTAGAAAAGCTAAAACAATCAGGTAATCTAGAAACTTATATTTCTGAATTTCTAAAACTTTTTGTTATGGTTCCTAATTTATTTGCAACAAGAAGGGTCTATATGTTTATTTATGGGTTAGCAGAACCTCTTCATGGGTTGGTTAAATCTACCAAACCCACTACCCTAAAAGATGCCATTGAAAGGGCTAGATATTTACAAGATGTCATGCCAAAAGCAAAGGAAACATTTCAGCAAAAGCCCAATTTTCCATCAAAGGGAAAACATGAGAAGGCTCCTCTTTCAAAGGAGAGCCAAAACAAAGTACCTCTCAGTGATGATGTCTGAAGAGACTTGAGGAGAAGTAAGCTTTGCTTCACATGCCAAGAAACATGGGTGCCCAGACATAGATGTGCAGCGAGGAAGGCACACTATATAGAGGTATTTTCAGATGATGAGGAGGAAGAAGAAGAAGACCCAGAAGGAGGTCAGAGAATTGTAATAGTAGGAGATGATCCACCACCACTAGAAGGTGAGAAAGGAGCATTTTCTCCAATTAGAGGGACTCTTGAATCATTGAGAGTAGTACCTAAGTATCAGAACACTTCCACACTGCGTAGTGGAAGCAAGGACCTAACAGTCCCATCTGTTATGCATATGACTTTGGTCCATGAGACATCACTATTTTGTGGAAAACCACCTGGGAGGCCACCTGATCAGGATTTGGTGAGGAATTTATCATAACATATTGCACCACTCATAGATCCAGGATGAGTGGGGACATTGGGGTCATGGGGCAGCACAGAGAGTATTGGGTAGACTCAAGGAGGATGGAAACATGCTCCCACTATCATCATTACCCACTCACATACCACATCTTGCACTAAGAGGGGATGTTGTAGGGATGGAGGATGGCACCATCATGGTGCAAGGAGACTACTCCTTGACTTGAAGGCTCATAATATGTTCTCACTTGGAGGTAAATCTTCCACACATGGTATAAGATGGCGGCCACTCATGCATGCTTTGGCCAAACTCAGGAAGTTTTGGATAGGTGATAGCTTCCCTTGTAAGAATAGCCTCCAAAAGCTTCAACATTTACTTGAGCATGAGCAGCTACAGGAGGAGTAGCAGAGGAAGGATAGCAACATCCTGGTATGTGACCCTGGCATGGGAGATGTCAAAGAGGAGGTCGGCTATATGAAAGATGTTTTATATGACAGATCATCAGCGCTGTCACTTTGGAGGAAGATCCATATTGGAAATCCCAGCTGTTGGTGGATTATTCCAAGGATATTTTTACTTGCATGATACTTGATGACCAGCTATTAGAGGAGGGATATTCAGTCATAAATGAAGTCATCTACTATCATGGTAGGATCTTCTTATCTAGAGAATCCAAGATCAAGGAGAAGTTACTACACGCAGCACATGAATATTTTCTCTTTAGCCATACTTATTCCATGAGAGCATACCATACTATCATGGAGGGATATACTTGGGAAGGCTTTGAAGAGGAGATACATCAGCATTTGAGGAGATGCATGGATCATGTGGAGATGGATGAGATGCATAAATATTTTAAGGAGTTATCATAGCCGCCTCTTTCCTCTTGGGGAATGAGAGGGGATCTATGTATGAGCCACTCCATTTGTATGAGCAGGGTTTATGGTAAGGATCATGTTTATATGCATAATGATTTACTTTATGATTATTTGGATTCCTTTACTATATATGTGAAATCCATTGCTCCAAGTAGGATAATTCTTCCTTATTAACATCATGGCCAACTTGGGGCCATAAACATTGTTGATTATGGCCACTCCCTAAGAGGATATAGGGAGATGATTTACCATTCAGGGTGCACTCCAAAGGCACCAAACATTTCTCACCTTCTCAAATCATGTGAGAAGACTATGGCAGCAAGTAAGTGGAGGGGAAACCACTTACCATATCATGATCAGAGGCATTCAAGAGATATATTGTGTTGCTTCCACATGTGGGACTATGACCCACCTCCATTTTCGCATATGTTTGTTTATGTATCAATGGTTTTGGTCCCATACATTGATGATGTGCTTATTCTTATTATGGGAATGAATGGAGGGAGGATGGAAGGATTGGATGTGCCCTTTGGGAGAGAGATTCTCCATGTTTCTTATGCTACATTTTTCAGGAAGAACATTAGGAAAACCATGATTTCTTCATTGGGTCTTTTGCGTCCTTGTGGGATGAGTCATTTGCATCTCATGAGAACTTGGGAGGAGCATGTCATGGAGGGATTGATTTTGAGACACTTGGTATATGAGGAGATATTATCACATGGAGGTGTCACCAATGGAGGAGGAGAAGAGTTGCAGCACTCACATTTTTAGTTGCCTGAGGACAAGCAACATTTGGGATGCGAGGACTGTAATATTCCCAATTAGCCATGAGCTAGTTGTAATATTAATTTTTCTTTTGCTTCTTTGTTTGATGAATAAGAGGGTATGGAGTATTTTTTTTTTCTGTTACAGTGAATCTTTAGCCCTAGGGCTTTGGTTCATATATTGTATATTGGTGTAGTTCTGAAAACCCTCTTGGGTTCTTATTGGAGGTTGTATAGAGCCTTGATCTTCATATTTGTGTGTCTTTTGAGGCATATATCAGCCATTCATATTTTGAATGTTCATTTTCTATAGTAGTGCACCTATGACTGCATTGTAGCAGTCCTCTGGCATTTTTTTATAGTAGCAGCACCTCATTCTTGAGGGTTTTACTTATTGGAGGCTTGTTGTATCTTGTTGTATGCTTTATGGCCCATTATTTTGTACATATTTGTTGCTTTTATGATGAATAAAGAAGCTCCATATTGGTCTCTCACATTTATGCATTGATCTACACTGTTATTTCCATGTTTATGCACTATATTCCTGCTTTTCCCATTTGGGAATATTACACCCACTTAGTAAAGTAGTCAAGAGAAACAATGATATAGCCATGCCCCCGGTCGAATGAGGGTTATATGTGATAAAGTCAATACCATATTTTTCAAAAGGACCAACGGCGATAACAGGATGCAGTGGAGTTGGTGGAGCATGGAATTCTCGATCATATATCTGGCAAGCATGACACTTCTGGACTGCAAGGATACTGTCGCGGAAAATGGTGGGACAAAAATAATCAGTGCGTAAGATCTTTTGCATGGTAGCGTAACAAGATAAGTGTATGCTACATGCTCCTGAATGGAAATAATTCGGAACTTTCTCAGCCTCCTTGAGGGTGAGGCACCTCCATAATATCATATCGATACCATGACGGTAAAGGGTATCGTTGATAATTAGATATTTCGGGACTGGTAACGGATATGTAGTTGCTCATAGCAAGAGGTATTAGGCTGGAAAGTTTGGGTATGGGTATAAATTAGGAAATCTCCATACCACGGATGAGATGAAGATATCATAAACAATGACTCGTCAAGGATGGAATCTTCATGTGTAGATTCATCATCAAGGGAGGGAAGATCACACATTAGTTCAGCGAAAAATATGGATTTCTTTGACTTGGATTTGATGAATCCATGTCAAAATCTTAGATAATAACTATCCATTTCGAGTAATTTCCCCCCAACAATTGGTGTGACAGTATATATGTCATCGAGTTGTAATCTGAAAACTGTAGTTTTTCAAATAAATATGTAATGGTGAAATCTCTGGACGGCTTGAACATCCGCCAAAGCCAAATTTTCTACACGAGTATACCGGATCTCGGTATCGTTGAGGTTCCAACTTAGATAATAAATGGTATGTTTAGTTCCAACGTCATCTTCTTGGACCAACACCATGCCTATAGTAGAGATGGCAGCAACGAGATACAGGAAATATTTGTGTTCATAGTTAGGGGAGTATAAGAGATATACCTAAACCAGTACAACTTTCAAGGCAACAAAAGCTTGTTGTGAAGCGTCATCCCAATGGAAGGGAATCCCTTTCTTCAATAAGTGAGTAAATCCTTTGGTAAAATCAGTGTAACTGGGACGAATCTCCTCAATAAGTTATCTTTCCCTTGGAGTCTTTGTAATTGAACTGAGGAGGATGGTGCAGGAAAATCAATAATTGCCTGAAATTTGAGAGGATCAATACAAATTCCTTGATTGGAGATAATAAAACCAAGGAGTCAACCAGAACCAACACAGAACACACATTTTTGCGGGTTAATTCGAATGTTATAGTGCCTACAACAGAGAAAAATGGCCCATAAATGCAGAGGGTGATCAGCCTGATGCTTGGAATGAGCAAGGAGATCGTCCAAATAGTGTTGCAAGATATGCTTAATATCATGAAAATAATAATACATCGCAAATTGAAACGTTGCACCTGTGTTCTTGTGACCAAAAGGGATATTTTTATAAGAAAAAGTACCCCACAGACAAATAAATGTTGTTTTGAGTTGGTCTGTCAGGAGAATGTTGATTTGATTGTAACCCAAGAATCCATCCATAAATGAATATATCTCGCAACCAGCACAATAATCAAAAATATTTTCAATATACGGGATTGGGTAGTTGTCTTTCGAACAAGCTCGATTAACATCCTAATAATTGACGCATACTCGAATCGTGCCTTGTTTCTTCATGACAAGGACAGCGTTGGAAACCCAAATGGTTAATGGAACAAGGTATATAAAACAAGCTCAAAGAAGCTTTTCAACTTCAGCTTTTATCCCGGCAGCCTTCTTAGGATGGACCCAACGAAGGCATTGCCGAACGGGTTTGGCATCAAGATAAATTTTGATTTATTTCACCACTATGTTTGGTTAGATGACTAGCATTTCTTCATACGTCCAAGCAAAGATATCTATAAACTCAAAAAAAATGGCTCGATAAGTCTCAACTTCAGATGAAGAACAAGATGCTTCGATGTAAATATTTTTTACTATTCCTAGTTTGATTGAAATATCGAAAGGAATCATTTCTTTGATATTTGAGATTTTCTTTTCAGATTTTATCTCATGAATGGAAATGGAATTTGTAGAGGATACAATGAAGTTAGGTAGATAAAAACCGCCTATATTATATTCTATGGAATCGGGAAGGGAGGAACTATGGTGATGATCATCCCATGGATCATCTTCTAACATCATGATCTCCATGATAATTTTTTTCAGTTGAGAATATATGTGAGAAAGTGTAATAATCCTTTTCAGGAATTGCTGCACTATGGTCAGTGAAAACGTTTTATTCAGAAAATTACGCTATGGAAACATGAAACAGGACTTGGATCCTCTTATATATGTTGTATGGACCTCACATACCAAATGGCATTAGAAACAAATCATCCTAGATATATTAAACAGATCTCCCCAACTCAATATAGCTTAAAAACACCCCAATCCCATGACTTTCAACAACAGAATTTCTGAAGACTGCAATAGCATAATTCATATGAAGGTTTCTACAGAAAATTGTGAATTAATAAATATCTGGAGATTATATTAATCATAGATCCAAGAAATGGAGGTTTAACCTCTTTTATACAAGAAATAAGACAACCCAGCAAGGGTTTTCGGCACTACACAAGTATAAAAGGCAGTAGTGCAGAAAATCACGCAGTCTACTGCAACTCTGTATTTGATATGACTGAATATAACATGAAATATCTGATCAATACATAAAATGGCCAAAGGCCCTCCTTATTAGACCTTCTAGAGAGAAATAGACACCTTCTCCTCAAGTACTAGCACAAAATCAAGGGATTCAACCCATCCACTGCTTCACCTACAGAAAAGACACAGTTTCTAGAATAGACTATGTTGTTGATGTTGGTGACTGCTTGACCCTAAGTCAGATGGTGTAAATATAGCTTATAACCTTCTCATTTGATCCCTTAAGCAAGCTGATCCAAGGAAGAGGATGGAATTTTCACAGGAGAATCTCTTGCACTAAACAGTGCTACAACCACAACTAAACAGTTGAAGCATGCAAATAGTCAAAAGACCAAACACATATGAATACCGAATGCCTTCCTTGCTGCTATCCCCTTCTTCTTATCCTTGGTGAGCCTCCTCACCCCTAACCCCACTCATTAATGAGGTGACTTCCTAGAAAAGATTCCTCCCTCAAAACTGTGTTTTCCTTACTGGTTTCCCTCCTCTTGTAGCAATGTTGTTGACTTGGTCAACTGGATCTAGTTCACCTGCATTTCCCCCTTTCACACCAAGATGGATTTATTTTCCCTCCTAATCTGATCCCCTTTCACATTGGGATTGTTTTATTGCTATTCAAGAGATTTAAGGGTCCTCCCTACCCTTTTTATTCTTCTAACTGCAAAATGGAGCAATTATAATATTCCAACTAGCAATAGCTAATTGGGAATATTACAGAAAGGATCAGAGGGCATGCCATAATCCAGTGATCAATTAACCCAATTAATCAAAGAAAAAGTGTGGGTCACACAAGCCGAGGAGATGGCTTCATAATCTTGCTCAACAGGGTTGAGTAGTATCTAGTCGCCTAATATTTGAATGTTATCTTCATCTGGTACAATCCTTGGATTGGAAAGAATCATAGAGGATGATATCTTATAAATATAAGAAACCGAAGGTGAGGAGTTGGAAGGGGGAGGTGGGGGTAGGGAAAAAGTCCCCATAAGTGATGAGTCCTTCAATAATCCAACTCTAACATGTTGATAGGAATGTAGGGTTTCCCCTAGGAGAGGGACACTTCCAGTAACATTGGAATCATAGGCAAAGAAGTTGATCTAATCTATGGCTACGATCCCACCTTTATGAGTAAACATTACAAGGATAAGACCCTCTAGTGGATGTTTTTGAGGAATCCCTTATAAAAATAACCCAGATATTCGTTTGTAGCGGAAGTCACTAGAGGAGGTTGGCAGGTGGATATTTTTGTGGATGTTTTTTTGCGGTGCGTTTCTAATCATAACATGCACCGGTGCATTTTATGAAAAGCGCAACGGTACATACTATCAATTGGCACACCGAGACATTGTGCTCTTCGTACAAACCGACCTGGTGCATCTAAGTACTCCAGCACACCGGTGCTCTATGTACAAACCGACCTGATGTGTCTCCATAATCTGGCACACCGTAACGATGTGCGGTGCACCATTGATAAAATCGTCCGATGCGTCTCAAAATCGAGTGCACTGAAAAAGGGTTAATTTCAAAAAAATGTTATCGGTCATAAAAACCTCATTTTTACTTGTTCAGTGCTCTAGAGCTCTCAATAATTGGTGTGAATTTTTTTTCTCTGAGGTTCCCTGTCATCGATGCTCCCATTGCCCGAATTCCGGCCATCCATTGCTCACTGTGTGGAGTTCGAATTTTAGAAAATAATGGGAAATTTTTATTTTTTTTGTATTCCTCAACAAAGATGTCTCCTTGACGCACAAATGTACAGGTAATATACTTGTTTCAAAATAACTAAACCTTTTAGTGGATTAATATGTCAAATTAACTTAAATTTTACTATTTTATTAAATAAAAAAAAATTATGCACGGTGTGTTTGAGTCGTTCAACTCGCACCGTTCGTGATGCTGCCTGCAAACTATGAATAGTGTTAACGAAAACCACACTGGTTTCCAATGCGATACCGAGAAAACACACACAGATAAAAATTTTAAAAATAACACAGTGGTGCAGTCATTTACAGGACTGCACCATTAATTATGTATTGTTTTCGGGCAGTGCGTTGACCAAACTAACTGTCCCAGGGCAGATAATTTGGTCAATGCACAGCCCAACAGCAGTACATAATTAACTATGTGGTCATTTACAAGACCGCACTGTTAACTATGTACTTTTTCGGGCGGTGCGTTGACCAAACTATCTGGCCCAGAGCAGTTAGTTTGGTCAACGCATTGCACACAAAAATTTCCTATTTGTGCGGTGCGCAAAAATTTTTCATGCACACCGTGTGCGGTGCGTGATAAAGAAGTACGCACCAGTAATGGTGCATTGCTGTTTTTTTGGGCGCACCGAGTGTTTTTTTTTCAATAAAAATTATATAAATATATACACATTTCTAATTTAATTAGAAAAATGTATTTAATATGTGAATCATTCAGTGACGTCAACGGAGAGAGAAAAGGGAACAAAAAGAGCATATGGATGACCATTATAACATGATTCATCTGTGGGAGGCACGGGAAAGGGATATACTTTTGTACCCTCGCCCTATTACGGCACCTACCCAGTTTCTCCTAAGGAGGTAGGCCTCCTCAAGTTCTACGAGGAGGCTAAATCCCTGAAGGGGCATAGTGAGTTATTGGGACAACTAATCTATAGGTGGGATGCCCACCGACAGGCTTTCCAGGTCAATCCTAACCAGTGTTACGAGCCCACTGAGGAGGACATCTATTTTATTACTGGCCTATCTAGGAGAGGGGAAGATTTTCCCCAGTTCCCAGATGTCCTAGTCATTTATGCAACAGGGAGTCAGTTAGCCTACTCTCAGAGATACATTAGGGATGATATACTTTCTCCTGCATATTTTTAGGTGTCCTGTGGTCAGTTACGCATTGCTTCATTTGGTGTAAATGGGGTGAGGTGCCTCTCACTACTATTAACGACCATTGCACACTATACTAATGACAGCTAGCGCATTAGTTATCCACTTTTATTTTATGTTGATTCTTTATTCTAGACACCACGAATTGTGAGATGGTCTACGATTTTTTTGCTAAATTTTTGTATAACATTAGATATATGTCATTCTCAGGCACGTGGGAGGTTGGCCTTCCCTTTTTCTTCAAAGTTACTTTGTTAATTTTTTGAGAGGTTTTTGGAGACAAGGCCTACTTTTGTTTGGCAACCTCGTAGGTTGATGTTGCATGTACGGATGCAGATGTGGGGCCAAATGATGCCCAAGGGGGGCCTGTATGACTATCCAGCCAGGATATCTAGTGATGCACTGGAATTTCTAGCCAGTGATTATTATCATTCATTCGTGATCGTGTCGTGCCCGTACGTTGGTTTGGATTAGCGAGGGTGTACCAACATCCTCTTCACACAGGATGAGCCACTGGATGCTAGAGGTAATATTAGTGTTTTCTTTAAATTAATATAGTTTCATTTATTTTTTCATAATTAATTAATTAGAATAAAATTTATTCTAACAAGTTCTTTAACTTGTATTATTAAATTTTTTAACGAAATTATATAATTATTGTTGTGTACTATATATTTTTTAGATATTGGCACATTCATTGGGGACATGATTCCACCCCCACTGGATGATTTGGGTGTAGATCATCACGAGGAGATGGCGGAGGTGGTAGATCAGGGTGACATACTCTATCCTCAGGTGCAGATACATGCAGGGATGTGGCATAGGGCGGGCACCCGATTCAGGATGGAGTTGGGAAACCGACTGTGTCGACTCTTGGTTGATGAGGGAGTCTTCCCTGCTACGATCAAAGAGATCCAAGCTAATCGTATGCTCACAGAGCTCTGGATAGACATGCCCCCATGATATGATGACCCTTATGCATCATATCATTGTAGCTTCTAGAGTACTGGCGGCTAGGAGGGATAGGCGTCGTGGAGATGCATGACAGAGAAGCTCATCTGATGATCATGATCACAAGGGGAGATATCATCATTCTAGTACTCCACCTCATCCTCCTTCACTTCGCGTCAAACATGATAATCCAGCATCAAGTCTTGATCAGTAGGCATCTTCTGAGAATTCTACACCATCTCAATAGGCACCTAGTCCTGAGCAGACATGGTCATCAACTGAGCAGGCACCTAATCTTGAGAAGGAAGGTCCATCTAAGCAGGCACCATCCACTGAGCAGGTTGCACCATCGACAACTCATCAGCAGGCACATCCTAAGCAGACTGCACCATATGATTGGCAGACACCTCTGAAGTAGGAATGTCATCCATCTAAGCATGAGGTTGCACCATTAACTGAGAAGGCCTCGACTAGTAATACTTATAGTATTGATGTAGTACCACCAGATATTTGACATTTATATGCAGTTATATTACAGTTGTATCTTTTTGACATTACACAGTTATATATATATATATATATATGGTGCATGTATTTCATGTTCATGTTGGTGTACTTAATTTACATGTTGGTGTTCATCATGATGTGTATATCGTTATGTCATGTTAGATATGTTCATTTAATGTGCTTGCAGATAGATGTGTATGTGATAACAGTTATTTGACATGAGATGTATATTTGATGTTTGTGTAGTGATGATGTTATACAATGCTTGCATTTTGTTATATGATCATGATCACTATGATTAGATGATGTTAGCGAATTTGAATGTGTATTTTAGAATATGATGTTTGTACGATGGTTATCATGATCGTGATGTTTATTTTTAATATTAAATCATGATATTTATTAAATATTATGTATTGGTAATTGTAAAATTGTGTAATTGTAATTGTAATTGTAATTTTATGTATCGTGATTGTAATTTTAATTTTAATTGTAATTGATGTCAAATTGTAAAATTATAATCGCAATTGTAATTGAAATTTTAATTTTAATTCCATGCAAAATTGTAAAATTGTAATTGTATGAAAAATATTTGTAAAATTGTATTTGTAATTGTAATTGTATGTATTTTCATGATTCAATTTTATTAACATTGTAAAATTTGTAAATTTGTAAAATTGTAATTTTAATTGTATGCATCGTGATTTTAATTGTAATTTTAATTGTAATTGTATGTAAAATTGAAAATTCTAATTCTAATTCTAATTTTAATTGTAATTGTATGTAAAATATTTGTAAAATTGTAATTGTAACCGTAATTGTATTGTGAAATGATTGTTATTGTAATTTTAATTGTAATAGTATGTAAAATTGTAAAATTCTAATTCTAATTCTAATTTTACTTGTAATTGTATGTAAAATATTTGTAAAATTGTAATTGTATTGTGAAATTGTAAAATTGTAATTGTACTTGTATGTATTGTCATGATTAAATTTTATTAAAATTGTAAAATTTGTAAAGTCGTAAAATTGTAAATTAATTGTCAATTTTGAACCATAACTACCGTAAGTAAAATGTATACCGTACATATTGTTAAATTACCATTATTGTAACATTGTAAATTTATAAATTTGTATGAATATAAATAATTGTAAAATAATAAATCTAGAATAATATGAATTTTTGTAACATAATAAATTTTATAAAATAATGCAAATAACTTCATGTTTAGAATTATCATTATTTTATTATGATCTTACATACCAAAAATAACAGTATACATTAATACATTTTTTTTTTTTAAATTTGGAAGATAGCATTCACACATATTCAAATAAATCAAGTAGTTGTATTATTTTAGGAATTAACATACAAAAAAAGAACTTGATACAGTGCATTGTTTTTGAGATCAACATAATTGCAAATAATCAAGTGAAATGATTTTAACATTAACACAATGGAAACCAATTAATTCAAAATACATATTATAATGTTTCGAAGAAAAAAAGAGTCTTAGTTATAAGGTTAAGTATTTATTTATAAAAACTCATCTTAAATAGTATAAGTGATGAAATAACACGTGTACCATATCACTCTATATTCTCATGATCACCTTCATTATCTTCTAGCTCACTTGACATGATAACACTATTGTTCTCAAAAATATGTTTTGATCTAGGGTCATGTCTCAATACGAACCAAAAATCCCTATCTAACACATTTGGGTAAAAAAACACTTGGTTGCAGTGTTTGGGGAAAACATAAGGCTCTTTAGCTTCATCCCACATATTTCTAGAGTTGCTACATAACTTCCTACTATTGTGATATTCCTTTACATTATTCTGATCAAATGTGTCCCACCACTTTCAGATCTAAAAATAACACATTGGAAAGAATATAATTCCACTTCAATGATCTTTTGTATCTTTTCGATATAACCTAACGTCCCTCGTATTATGTTTTGATCACAGTGGCTAGCTCAACTAGATTGATCGAACTTGACTCCATAGTCTTGTGTCATGTGTCCATCATCAGCATTTTCTATGTGAAAATGGTATCGATATGCCCACACAGATGGGAACAAATGCACCTATAAAAAAGTTCAAAAATCGTAGTTTCATGTGTCTAATAACCCAACTGTTAAAATATGAAATATAGATGTTACATTTCAAAGGTGCATTATTAAGTTTAAAATTTACATAAATAGATTATTACCGAGATGCATCACCCAATCTCTACGTTTAGCACATCCTCTTCAACATACGGGTAACGACCAGTTGTACTGTATTTCTCTCTGACTTGGCTAGCAACCCAAAGGTTGGGGCATATAATTGGCATATTTTCTTTTAAATGATCGGGATAAGGCACACTTCTACCATTCAACCATCTGAATTATTTCCTGTCACTATCCCATTTCATCCTCTTTTTTGCATACAATGCAACCCACATTTGTGTCACTTCATAATTGTAAATAATGAATTTATTGATTGCTTCAATTTATGCATTCACTGATGAAATAAAACTAACATATAGTACATATGAGATCAAAATATACATGATATATAAGTTCAACATGAATATTTACTTTGTGTAAATTTGAAAATTTATAAGTCACTTACTCTTTATCAAGCGCATTTTTCCATTTGTTTGGCAAAGCTCCCTTTCTATTTTGTCTTCATCCATTTCATCATCTCAAATCAATGCACCTGGTATGTTTTCGATCCACTTGACTTACTCACTGGCATAATAGAAAGACTCATACGATATGTAACCCTCTGCCATAGACCCCTCGGGTTTTTCCCTACTTCGAACAAAACCTTTCAATTTCTTCATGTACCTCTCTAAGAAGAACATCCAATGACAAGAAACCACCCCAAATAATTCAACCTCATCTACTAGGTGGATTAGAATATGAACCTGCGAGTCCATGAAACTCATCAGAAGTTCCTTCTCAAACATATAAACAACCTCAACTATCTCTTGACGCCATCATGGAATGCTAGCCACATGAATCTCCTTATGTTTTATGATCCCTGCATGGGATAAAATTTATTAACATAAAAAATAATAAAATAATTATTTTGACATTATACATACTCTTAGAAGTTCAAATGGTCATGCAATTTCAACCCCGACAAATGGTATTCCACGGTGAAGCAGCGCCATAGTGAAGACCCATATGAATATGGCACCCTCACACCCATTATAAATTCCTTTGCTAAAGAAAGATCCTCTTTCTTTAAATCCATGGGACATCACCTTCTTTGAAATACCAATTAGAGGGACCAATTTCCTCTTATCCTGTACATTCTAATCGTCTTCGCCAATGTTTATTTTTAGTGTTTGAAGTAATAAGATCTTTCCTAACATCTAATGTGTCACTTTTTTTCGATGATATGTGCCTCCATAAAGAAGATGTAACATTTTTAAATATATGCATGGGATCTAATAAGTGGGTAATCGTAAGATGCTCCCAATATGGGAGGTTATAAAAGATAGATTTCCTTTTCATCCCAATGGGAAATTTCTCAACATAGGTTTTGAATAATTCTGGATCATCGAACATAGGCTCCCCATTTGAATCGAACATTTCTATGAACTCCTTCTCCTTATCTCTCGCATATTCTCTAATCCATTCAGCTGGTGTCATTATTACAGGCCTTTGGGTTCTCTCTTGTTTACCATTGAAAGTCGATGTTTCTCTTATGTAGGGGTGTTCTTCTGGGAGGAATACCTTGGAGCAGTCATACACTAGCTTTCGTAGGTCATTGGACCATCTAGCTTTGAAATAAGTTGCACAACATTTACATCCATAATACCCTCTTGTTACAAGACCTGTGAAATTATTGTATACAATATGCATGGCACATTAAATAATATCATGAAGATAATAAAAGTTACAACGAATTAAATAATTAATATGCGAAAGAATATTATTACATATATAAACAAATCAATAAACATGTAATTTACTAGAGAAAAATACTACTTAAGCCTAAATAATCATGTGTCGTGTAATCACATATGCCATACAATGTAAAACTCCTCTCTCTTGCGATGTGTCTTGATACATCGTGTAAATTTATCCCATCCCATAATTCCTTCAATTCATCTACCATTGGTTTTAAGTAGACATCCATATTCTTCACTTATCTTCTAGCAGGGACTATCAGATCCAACATAAGATGTTCATTCTTCACGAACAACCATGGGGATTTATTTTTATTGATAACTACTATATGCCAAACATAATAGTTGGTTTTTTGGACGGAATATGGGTTGATTCCATCCATGGCTATGTTGAGTCATAGACTTCATACTTCATACTTGAATTTTTTGGGTCATGTATCCTCTATATGCTTCATGGACATTGAATCTGTTGGGATTTGAATAACTCCCAACTCACTTCTGTGTGAGGCATTCCATCCCTATAACATAGATAATTATTTGTAATGAAAGAGCCTTTGAATCATTTGGATTATAGGCATGTGCCTCAATATCTTAAAAGGAGGACCATGTGATTTACCCTTATTTTTTTTATTTATCATACCTGTCATGCCCAAATTTCAAACATATATCTTTGTCTGCATATTCTCCTCTTTATAGAATACAATCATTTGTATAAGCATGATATGATATGTACTCAACACCCAAAATTTTAAAAAATTTCTTTGCCTCTTCACAGCTACCGAGAAAGACAATATCACTCGAAATAACCTTATCTTTGAATAACCTGTAGTTGGTCATGGACAATATTAAATGTACATTAATGCTAATAATTATTAACGTTCATAAAATTGACCATTTGTAATGTTTATTGTGTGATTATATTTCTCAAAATATAAGGTACTTGATGGTCAATTACCTCAAAATTTCTGAAAAAAATGCATTCGACAAGCCAAAATTTTCTTTAAAGTTGTATAGTAACATCATTGTCCCCAACTGGGTTAATATTGATTGACCGCCAAGTCCAAAGAGAGGGGTGGTGGAAGCAAATTTAAGGCTTTCGAAAAAGGTATCAGCGATATGAGAATCGTCCCCTAGTTGATCATCATTCTAGAATGCATCTAACAACATTATTTCTACGGCAGTCGTATCCCTTAAGTAATCATCCATACCAACCTCTATTTGATTGCCTTCATTTTCAACTTGTGAAGAAATATTATTGTTGTAGTCATTCCTAATTGGTGAATTTGGTCGTAGTGGGAATTGAATAGGTGGTTGATTCAGCCATTCTTGGTATCGTTTTTCTCTTAATTCAGCCTTCTCCCGATTTGACATTTTTGTGGGATGCAGCAGAAGATGGTGTGTAGGTCGGTCATCATCATTAGACTCCTAATAATTTCAAAAAATATATTTGAACATGATTAATACAAAATCGATGATATCAATTAGTAAGCACGTCAATGCATGATTAATTGGTTTTATGTTGAAATAATTACATTATACCAAACAATTATTATCACCATCATTGTCCTAGGATTGTGGCTAGAAGATGGCATGTTACAATTGGTAGGGTGAAGCGGTTGTCCATTTTCATCTACCAATCGCACCTTGTGGTATGTTGCTCCTGATAAGAGATTCTGATGTTTTGGAACTATTTGAATATTTTGTGCATCTGAACTCGATTTTGAATCTGCATGAACCTGCAAATTTGTATACATTAATTTTATTTAGCTGATTGACATGGTTAAAATAAAAAATAAAAATAAAAATAGATAATGAAAATATAAATAAAATCTAAATTAATTACGCCTGGAGATGGATAGGGAGAACTTCACGATGGATTTTGAGAAATATTATGGAACGATCTGGATTTTGAAGAATTTTCCATTTGATATAATTATGAGATTTTCTCCCTGCATTTGAGAAAAATCAACAATAAATTTTGGTGTGCATACCTAAAATTAATTTCGGTGCCTTAAAAAAATACTTATTGTTATTAGTGTTAATGTACTATTAACCGCACCAGTTTGGCTTTATTAACATATGCATCATTATTGTTAGTTAAAAAATGCACTGAATATCAGGAAAAAAAGCGCAACTTTATTTTTTTGAAGTGAAAAAAAAAAGTGGTAAATTGAAAAATGAGTGGAAAAATACTTTTGGAAATCTAATTTCATAAAAAAGTTCTTTAAATGGTAAAATTATTCATTATTTCATTATTTTTGCAAAAAAATTCACAGAGGGATTTGCGTGAGAGACATACATGGAGCAAGAGAGCACAAGAGAGTTGTGGAGCAACAAAATACTTTCGAACAGTAGCACTATTCAGAGAATCAGAATATGAAACATCTAGTGATTCACACAAAAACCTTGTCGTATAGTAAAATTGTTGAATTGTACTGTAATAATTGTTTTTTTTACAGTTTCTGTTAGATTTAATAGATACATAGTAAAAAATTTAAATTTTACTGTGAATTCAACTAATAAACTAATTTATAATCCCTATTCATCTCTACAATTAATTTAAAAAAAAAAACAAAACAAAAACAAAAACAAAAAAACAAACAAACAAACAAAATAAAAAATAAAAAAGCAAAAACAAAACAAAACAAAAAATAAAAAAATCCTTTCTTACGTTAAACTCTTGCTTCTTCTTGTTTATGTGACTTCAATATTAGGTCTTTTACATTTTAGATTTATAGGTTTTGTATTACTATATATATATAGGCGTATGACATCTATCCCGCAAAAACACTTGTAGAGTCAGATCCCAATCCATGTCGTCCCTTGCACTATTTTTTAAAAAACATATTTTTTTTAATCAGTGCGCACTATTTAAAATAGCACACCAGAGCGTGATTGTAGTATAGCGCATCGTGCACTTACTCACAAAAGAAATTGTTTGATAAAACATTTTTTTATTGATTTATGTTTATGTTAATCGGTGCACTAGTTTTAATATAATGCAATGGGTCTCCTTGTTGACAAAGAGCATTGTACGGTGTTTCTACTGTATTGGCGGTGCATTTATAAGAACATATCGCACTATGTTCGGTGCGTACGTTGCGAAAGGCGCACCATTTTCTTGATTATTTTTTTTAACCTGAAAAGTATGTGATATTATTTATAAAATATATTAATGAATGGTACACGTTTCATATTGATAAAGAAATGGCTGACAATAGTTCAAGTAACAAAATTACTGATAGAACATCGAAAAAATCAAAAAAGGCAAGTTCTTTGTATATTCTTTAAAAAATTATTATTTTTGAACTATATGTAAGTTTAACTAATATGTATTGTTTAGTGTGTATCATGCAGAGCCACAAAATGACGATGCTTAATAAAATTATTTCTGATCTAAGACCGGAATAGTGTAAAAGCTTGATGGAAAAATTGCAGAAGGATGAATCAGGCGAATGAAAAAATACTATCGATCCAATATGAGTTTCTTTTTTGAATTTTCATTAATAATATATTTAAAAATATTAGATAACATGTTTCAAACAATCTATTAACTCATATATATTTAATGTTCTACAGGGACCAACAGCAAAAAAAGGAATATTGTTCTAAGAAAATTTAAAAAATATAACATGCAAATGAAAATGAATTTCTCCTTAGCTCATCTGGAATGGTGTTGGAGGTTAACAAAAGGGGGGAAAAAATTACAAAACTTTAAGGGATCTATTGGAACGAATGTATAGACGTTCTTTCCACTTACAATACAAAAATCAATCTAATGATTCCAAGAACCAAATTTTATTTAAACTACAAGATGAGTTTCCATAGAATTGGTCAAGGAGACATGTCAGAGTTTTAATAGCAAAAACGTACAACAACAAAAAATAAGGATTGAAAAAGTAATATTACTTTAAATGATTTTCTAGAATTATATGTATATATTACTACAAATCAATCATTTATAAATATCACTTTTGTTATATTTACTTTTCATATATCAATATAAAAATCAAATGGTTTATTGTCATGTTACATTTTCAAGAAGATTATGAAAATCTCAAAGGATGAATGAGCTGATATCAAAAATATGCCAATAGGAATGTCCAAAAAGGTGTGCAAGGAGATGGTCAAAGAAATGGACATAATTGCATCACACGAGGAGCCATCTCAACAACAACGTGCTTCAAATGTAATATGTAATCATTTAATTTTTTGATTAGCTGCAATAAATAAACAATTTAGCATTAAATATTAATTTTCAAGTATTTTCTTGCATAAAATAAAATAAAATGGAACCCATTCAGCACATAAAACGGGACGTCAAGAAAAGGGTTGATATCTATGTTTGTGAGTAATTGTTACTTCCTTATAACAACTTAACTAGATTTCATTTTTGGATATTTTAAGTTGTTTTACAAAAATCATCATTGAATGTCTTCAATTAGGTGCGAACATACAAATAACCATGAGAAGAATTAATTGACATTGGGTTAAATATGGGTTGTCAGTATATGTTGGCATATCATAAATTAATTGTGGAATTTATAAGCATCTATCTTATTTTACTGTTTATCTTTGATTAAGTTCTAGTTTTAGGGCTCACCATGGATGTCACCTAAATATCATAAAATGAAAATCTAACATGATAAAACATTAATATTTTCTCTTTCAATAAAAATCTAGCTAAGGAAGGGAATAAACAATTAAGATGCAACATAGAATATGCAGCAAACAAGATGAAATATGCAATCTTCCTTTCGATGCGACTGTTCCTAATCTAATGCACATGAAAAACCCTATATGCCAAATGCAATTTTTTTCTTTTCAGCACACTTAATTTTTTAAATGAATAAAACTAAGATAAAAATGTTTAATTATTGATTCAATTACACTTTTTAGAATGAAGACTCAAACAAAAATTAATCCAAGTGATCATCAATCAAACAAATAAGTTTGCAAGCGGCCAAATGATAAGAACAAATAAAAATTGAAACCAATTCTTATCAAATGCAAACTAAATGGGGGTTTTAGAGAGACCACAAGACACTGAAGACTCAAGGAAGCTCAGTTGGAATTAGGTTGATGATAGAGAGGCTCAAAAACCAAGGCAAAAATTATGAAAAAATAGGGACCAATGTTGGTGCAGAGAGGGAACCAGTGCTTTGCAACACTAGGACAGAGTGGGTTAGGGTGAGGTGCAAATCTCTGTTAGAGGCACTGGGGGAGCGATGGGCTTGAACAAGAGGTTTCCGACACAAAAATTGCAAAAATGGTTGAGTGAAGCCACTTCCTAGGTCTTTTATTGATTGGATGATGCAACAAAGGTTCGTTAAGGAGGTAATCAAACACAAAGAAAAAGGAAAACCACAAAGGGAATGCTCTGATACCCAGTATGGTCATCATTTCATTATACGAATGATTGTAGACAAAGGTATCTCCCCTAGGTTTGGTGGTCAACCTAGAGAAATAGGGAGACAAGGAACCCAATGATTTTCCTTAAATTAAATAGATGATGGAGTGAGGCCTACCTAGAAACTGTCGTTCACTTCACTCCTTATTTAGATTGGAAGCTCTAATTCCAACTCCTAACACCAAAATTAGACCCTACACAGTCAAATAACACAAGCTAAGAAACTATGAGATGCATTAGAGGAAATTTCAACCTAAAAGTGCCCATGAAATTTTCACGTAATTTCCATGCCAAAATATGTAAACCGATAAAAATAATTCAATTTAAAAAGAGGCACATGTAAATATTTTATAGGAGAAAAAATAAAAATGATTTTTTTAATTGTATTTTTGGCTTAACTCCTTATAGATTCACTCAAATTTCAAGTGTAGATACTTGTTGGATGCAAAATTAAATTTCACATCCAACGAGTACCCATTATCCATATTTTTTAGAAGACCCACATTGATAAAAATTGAAGATACATTTAAAAAGCGTGTTGAACATGCTTTTTTAATGTATCCTCATTTTTTATCAATATTGGTATTCTCAAAAGTATGCATAATGGGTACTCATTGGATGTGGATTTAATTTCACATCCAACAAATATTTACATGGAAATTTGAGTAAAAATATAAGGAGATAAGCCAAAAACACAAGTAAGAAAATAGTATTATTCTTTTCCCTCCAAAATTCATAACTTTTATTTTATTATTTTAACTATTATTTTATTACTTTTCCTTAGGAGGCCAATTTTAGACTGAAATTTCCTCTAATTTATGCAGTATCATCTAAATAATGTATTCAATATATCAACTTGGTATTGAAATAAGTAAGATAAAAAAATCACATGTAGGAAAAAAGATAATGATTTGCATTAATATAAATAGAAGAAGATTGCAACCATAAGTGGCAGTTGATCGTGTATAAGAGCTCCTCCAAGATGTTGACTCGTCCTTTCCTTGTCACAATATGCACCTCCATTCACCCTTTGCATGAGATGATAACTACTTACTACAGCATCATAAGGGCAGAATCACTCTCCAAATATAACCATCCAGTCACCAACATTCGCATAGGCAGGATAGTAAAATATAGGATAGAGGGGTAAGTTGGGATTTATTATCCAATTACCATTCTAAGGCTTTAGATCCACCTTTTATGGAGAGATGGGATCAAAGGATAAGTGGTGAAAACTCCAAAGTAGGGTAGGATATTATCTGAATTTCAATCCAAGGTAAGTAGTTGAAACAAATTCTGGAAACTCCTAGAAGGTGAAGCTTCTGGAATCCCGCTCATTCTCCCGGAATTTTAGAACCAGCACAGGTGCAAAGGAGGGCTACCTTTTGGTTACCAACGCTAGAAACAGGGGAGAAAATTGTAGGTGAACACACACCGATAGGCTTGCAGGGAACGTTGGTGCTCAAAATGGCTTAGATAGGTCAGTTTAGGGTTGAAATTTTGAGGGATGAAAGATACATGCTTAGGGATTTTTGCAAGATTATGACAAGGGGAATAGGATGTTGAATTATCCCATCAGGATTCTCGCTTTGATTGGATGTGAAAAAATGGTATATAAAACCATGTCTACCCCGATGGTTCCAAATATTAAAATTGAATGATGAGGAGAATTCAAATTGATCCTACTCTATATAGGAAATTGAAAGTCCCCATTGTACCTTGTGAAGACCATCTTAGAGATATGTAGTAAACACATTGATTCAATTTAAGGTAAAGCCTTGATAGTCTCATTGAAAATTTGGTAATAATATGATCAAATATTTGAAGGTACTATTCATTATGGCATGTGATATGTAGAATATGGTGAGGTGCTACCCCATGGTCTTGTTGACTAAAATTGTGCAAGAGATACAGGCACATAGAAGAGCACTTCCAACAAGTATTATAGTTTGGGCACAAAGATGATTTCTTGGTTTAGAAATAAATAGAGAGAAATTTCCCTCAATTTAAGAAAATTAAGGTATATCGCAACTTCTTTAACTAATTGAGAAATTTTTTGGCTTCGTAAGTTGGTAGCAAACTTTAGAGATGAAATTGTTGGAAATATGATGCAGAGTGTTGTCCTTGATGGCAACCCACTGAATAAAGATGAAGACGTGCGACTGTTGACATGTATTGTCCTTGATGGCACTCCACCTGATGAAGTTATGCTTGACTTGATGGACTTGTTAAATGATGTAAATCTGAAGTGATATGATGATTGTTGATGATATGATGTTGAGTGTTGTACTTGAAAGGAAACCAACTTGATGAAGATGATGACAACTTACTTGATGAAGTTGTGTTTGATAGAATATGTCCTTGATGAAGGAAATCTGATGTATCTACAGTATTTACAGAAGGCAATGAAGAAAGGATTTCAGAATGTACTCAGAGAATGATGAAAAAGAGCATGTCTCTGGGTATACGCGGATTGGCCTAGGGGAAGTCGCGTATGCACGCGGAAAGGAACGTTACAAGTCGCGTATGGGCTAAAGCGCTCAAAAAGTGCAAATCCAAGGGTAACCACCATGGTATTGACACATAGTATTGGGTAATGATCCGCCTAATTGACCCCGTCCAGGTAGTTTTGGGCTTATGGTATTGTTTTGGTCCATGGTATTGAAAAAGGGGCTCATGGTATTGAAAAAGGATAATCATATAAAAGGAGAAGAAATTCATTGTGCACAAAATGTGTGTGAGGGCAAGATGTCTGAGCTTGAATGAATACTTCTCTCTGAAGTATATCTGAATGGAAAGGGTTACACTTGAATGATAAATCTGATTGTATGATGCACCAATGATGAAGAAGGGGATCTAGATCTGAATTTCTCTTGTATTTGTTAGATCTGATTAGGGAAGGCTTAGATCTGTGATGAGGCGAGCATCAAGGCGAACATCTGTCTGAAGAAAGAGGGTAGATCTGAACTGAATATCTGATCTGATGAAGTATGCTGCTCTGTAATGATTGAAGATCTATACGCTACTTCGCCGCGGAGGAAGCGCGTATATACGCAGCTTCAGCGAAGAGAAAGCGCGTATGCGCAATAAAATATACACTGAGGTATACGCCGGTTTGTGTGGACGGAAGCGCGTATATACGCGACATCAGTGAAGTAAAAGCGCGTATGCATACTAGGGTTTTCTGAAGCAAGGGGTATGAAATATCTGATCTGTTCTGCTGTGTTTCTGCTATCTGATCTGTGTTGATATGAATCTGTTGATGATGTATGGTTGTGCTTAAAAGTATGGAAAGGGTTCGGTCTGGAAATATGATGAATTGTGGCCTGCAAGTTGTGTTCTATTAAAGTGGTTGGATCCGGTGTGAAAATTGATGAAACGTGGTCCAAGGTGGTGCTGAGGGTTGTAGCCTTCGCCTCAACGAGAGCAGGTCGTAGTAGCTCCCTTCCGTGAGTAATGGGTAAACTAGATCGGGGGTCGTAGCTCTCCCTTCCGTGAGAGGCCGGTAAACGAGTCGTGGGTTGGATCTCTCCCTTCCGTCTGATCTGTGTTGATATGAATCTGTTGATGATGTATGGTTGTGCTTGAAAGTATGGAAAGGGTTCGGTCTGGAAATATGATGAATTGTGGCCTGCAAGTTGTGTTCTATTAAAGTGGTTGGATCCAGTGTGAAAATTGATGAAACATGGTCCAAGGTGGTGCTGAGGGTTGTAGCCTTCAGTCAGGGGGTTGTAGCTCCCTTCCAGGTGAGGCTGGTAAACGAGATCGGGGGGTCGTAGCTCCCTTCCAGGAGAGGCTGGTAAACGAGTCGGGGGGTCGTAGCTCCCTTCCAGGAGAGGCTGGTAAACGAGTCAGGGGGTTGGAGCTCCCTTCCAGGAGAGGCTGGTAAACGAGCACAGGTGGGTGCCTGCGTGCTGGTCAAGTCTGCGCCAGCACATATGTTGTAAGATGTTTTCTCTATAATAAAATATTGAAGGCTGAGCAACTGCAGCTGTGGTTTTCTCCCGACTTGGGTTTCCACCTAAAAATCCTGGTGTTCATGTGTGATGCTTTGTGTCATGATTTATTCTGTTCTTACTGCACATGTTTACTGCTTATTGAATATCTGATGAATAAATGAAGGAATGATTTGAGTGATGAATTAATGACATATATAGATATCTGTGTATGCGCTAGTTTCGTAAAGGGTATCCGCGTATATACGCAAGTCTGGTTCAGGAAAGTAGCGTATGCGTTTTAGAAGCAGAAAAAGTGAAAGTTTTGAATATGCAGTAAATACTGATTCACCCCCCCCCTCTCAGTATTTTTCCCATCAATTGGTATCGGAGCGAGGTCCTTCTACAGAAGCTTGATCGCTTGAAGGAGATCCGTCACAATGGGAAGTATACATACAAAAGCCCTGCTGAATTTTGGTGCAAAAGTATGGGCTCTCGCAAAAGAATGTGATGAAGAAAAGGGTACCTTTGCGGATTCTTTAGAAGACAATAATCTTCTTGAAGAAAACATTCAACTCAAAGTAAGCCTAGAAGAAAAGAACATAATCATTGAGACTTTTAAAAATCAGCTTGAAGCAAGAGAAAAACGCATGGAGGATCTAGAATGTGAAGTAGAAAGTCTAAGGAAGGATAATGAGAAATTGAATTCTCTCAATCTCAGATTTGCTAAAAGTTCAGAAACCTTGGATGAGATTATCAAGGTACAACGGTCTCCTTTTATAAAAACAGGTCTTGGATATACTGGGGAATCTTCTCAGAAATCAGCACCAAATTCTCTAAAAGTAGCCACTGCTGGTTCTCTACATTCAGCCACTCAGCAAGAGAACAAAGGATCTTTACAGGTAAAGCAAGATCACCTCAATTCAAGAAACACTAACAGGGAGATCTTTCAAAATGGCTATAACCAACAGGTAAAGTCTAATAGAAGATTTCATGATCACAGAAATTTCTACTTCAATGGTCAATGTTTCACATGTCACAACTTTGGTCATAAAGCTATTCAATGTGTTGCATATAAAACCATCATGACCAGAGAAGCAAGAAAGATAAGGATGAATGATGAACCAAAGAAGAACACCTATAACAACTTTTCTCCTCTCCAAAATGAAGTTGAATGTACTTATTGCAATAACTTTGGTCATGAAGAATCTGAATGCAGGAGCAAGGTCCAGCCAAAAGAGCATGTTCCCTCAAGCTCTAAAGTATGGAAAAAGAAAGAATTACCGGTTGAAAATTGTGGGATAGCGTTATTTGCAGAGGGTGAAGAGAATCAATGGTATATTGATAGCGTGTGTTCAAGACACATGACAGGTGACAAAAGCAAACTTCATACTTATAATGCTCTAGAGAAGGAAAAGAAAGTTACTTTTGGAAATGATACTCCTGCTGTTATTAAAGGAAAAGGGTCAGTATTTCTAAAAGAAAAGGTGAAGGCTAAAGATGTCAGGTATGTGGATGGATTAAGGCATAACCTATTGAGTGTTAGTCAAATGTGTGATCAAGGAGCAGAAGTGGTCTTCAGTTCCAAAGAATGTGTGGTTCGTGATCTTGATACAGGTAAAATCATTATAAAATGAAAAAGAAATCCAAGCAACCTGTATGTACTCAACGGCATAGAACAATGTTACTTAAGCAAATCTTCAGAAAATTGGCTATGGCATCGAAGACTGGGACATCTGAGTTTCTCTCAAATCAAGAAAGCAAGCAAACTTCAAGCTGTTCGTGATCTTCCCAAGATCAATCTTCCAGAAATTACCATATGCAAATCTTGTCAATTTGGTAAGCAGACCAGAGTCCGATTTAATGCCAAAGAAGGTTCATCAAGTAAGCCTCTTGAACTCATTCATACTGACATCCGTGGACCTATGAGGAAAAAGTCATTACGTGGGGAAGAATACTATATCCTATTTATTGATGACTACTCCAGAATGTGTGAGATCGCGTTTATTAAACACAAAGATGAAGCTTTTGAAAAAATTCAGAAGTTCAAAGCACTGGTAGAAAATGAATTGGATTCAAAAATCAAGTGTCTTAGATCTGATCGAGGAGGAGAATATTCGTCAAATGAATTCTTTGAATTTTGTGAACAACATGGCATTAAAAGACAGTTCTCTGTAGCAGGCACCCCACAACAAAATGGTGTAGCAGAAAGAATGAATAGAACAATTGTTCAAATGGCCAGAGCTATGCTTACTGACTCTAATGTTCCTAACATGTTCTGGAGTGAAGCATCTCGTGCAGCAGTTAACATTCTCAACAAGGCTCATGTTCGGGTAAACAGTGATAAAACTCCATATGAACTCTGGTATGGCAAATCTCCCACCGTAAAGCATTTTAAAGTTTTTGGAAGTAGATGCTTTATCAAAAATAATGATGAAAAACTTGGCAAGTTTGACCCTAGATCAGATGAAGGGATACTTCTTGGCTACTCATCTTCAAGCAAAGCATTCACATGTTACAATAAAAGGCTTCAAAAGGTTGTTGGATGTATTGATGTTGTTATTGACGAGTCTCCTGCAGCTCCTAAAGAAGAAAAACAAACAACAGAAGAAGATGATGATGACATATGGCCTTCTACATCAGATGGAAATGATATAGACAGTGAATCAAATGAAGAACCTGAAAATGATTTATCTGAAAAGGCTCCATCCAGATATGTTCAAAAGAATCATCCCGAATCTCAAATTTTGGGAGACAAGGAATCAGGTGTACGAACAAGGAGAACTCTTGCGGGATCTTCTAGTAATTTGGCACTTCTATCCACAATTGAACCACACAATGTCAATGAAGCTAGCAAATATGAATGTTGGAATAATGCCATGGATGAAGAAATTGGGCAAATTGAAAAAAATGACACTTGGGATTTGGTACCAAGACCTCATGATAAAAATGTCATTGGAACTAAATGGATCTTCAAGAACAAGTTAAATGAGAATGGGGATGTTGTAAGAAACAAAGCTAGACTGGTTTGCAAAGGGTATACTCAACAAGAAGGTATAGACTTTGAAGAAACTTTTGCTCCCGTAGCTAGACTTGAAGCCATCAGAATGTTCCTTGCTTTTTCAAGTTATCAACAAATCAAAGTTTATCAAATGGATGTCAAATCCGCTTTTCTTAATGGTGATCTAGAAGAAGAAGTATATATAGAACAACCAGAAGGATTCATTTTGGGAAATGATGCAAATCTTGTTTGTAGACTTAAAAAGGCTCTGTATGGACTCAAACAAGCTCCAAGGGCTTGGTATTATCATCTTGACAAATATCTTCATCAACAAGGATTTTCAAAGGGGTCCGCTGATAGCAACTTATACACAAAAGTTGAAAATGATAAACTATTGATTGTAGTTGTATATGTTGATGATATCATTTTTGGGAGTAACGAAGAATCTACGAGTCAAAAATTTGCTTCTGTCATGCAGCAAGAATTTGAAATGTCTTTACTTGGGGAACTAACATTCTTTCTTGGCTTGCAAGTGCATCAATCCGCAGATGGTATATTTCTATCACAAGCAAAATATCTTAAGCAAATTCTGAAGAAGTATGGCATGGAAGAATGCAAACCTGTAAGTACACCAATGATAACCGGATGCAGTCTCACTTCTAATGATGATTCTCCCACTGTGAATCAACCAGAATACAGATCGATGATTGGAAGTCTACTTTATCTCACTGGGACCAGACCAGACATTATGCATGCCGTTGGGATTGTTGGACGATTCCAAGCTAATCCAAAAGAGTCTCACCTTCAGGCTGTCAAAATGATATTCAAATATCTACAAGGAACTCAAGACTTTGGTCTATGGTATCCAAAGGATGCTGATCTTACTCTTCATGCTTACACTGATGCAGATTGGGCTGGAAGTGTTGATGATCGGAAAAGCACTAGTGGTGGTGCATTTTACATGGGCCCCCGGTTAGTATCTTGGTTCAGCAAGAAGCAAAATTCTATTGCCTTATCAACAGCTGAAGCAGAGTATGTAGCTGCCGCATCTTGTTGCACTCAACTCCTATGGATGATGCAAACCCTGCAAGATTTTCAAATCAAATGTGCAACTCCTATCTCCATTATGTGTGATAATACAAGTGCCATCAGTATCTCAAAGAATCCTGTTATGCATTCGAAAACCAAGCACATTCCCATCAAATATCATTTCCTACGTGAACAAGTGCTTGAGCAAAAAGTGAAGTTGGAGTATGTTCCCTCCAAAGAACAAGCTGTTGATATCTTTACCAAACCTCTGCCCAGGGAAGCGTTCGAGTATCAAAGACAGAAGCTGGGAGTGGTCTCTGCCAGTCAAAAGAACAAATCTGCATAAATTTTAGAAGATGGCTTGGGATACGCGGGTTTCCTGAAATACAGTCGCGTATGTACGCGAGTCCCTGCACAGAAAGTCGCGTATGGTTGGTTGCTGACAATTTTTGGATGCACAAACTAAGGGGGAGCCTTAGTCATTTGGAAAGATTGCTTGGTTGCACAGATTCAGGGGGAGCTTTAGCTTTGCTGAGTATAATGCATTGTTGGCATTGTGGTGTTTCTAATTTATAATCTCTCTTGAGGTCTTTCTGGTGTTGGTCTTAAAGTCATATTTGTAATTTGATGACAAGGTCTTGTTAAAGACCCATGATGTAAATTTGTAATATTCAGTCATGTAAGGACTTGTCAAATTTTTAAACCCACTTGGTTGGGTAGCTGAGTCAAATGTGTAAACCCACTTGATTGGGTACTTGAGTCTCATATGTAAATCCACTTGGTTGGATATTTGTTGTAAGTATGAGTCATTGGTGATAGGAAAGTCTTTGAGTCATGTACTTTATTGAAAAATATGTTTGAAGATTCAGCATAAACTCAGGGGGAGTTTGGCCACTTCAGCACATATCAGATCTGCAGACTGTTTCTTCCACATGAGGATGAACTCAGGGAAAGCTTGGCCACTTCAGCACATATCAGATCTGCAGAATGTTTCTTCCACATGAGGAGAAAAGGGGGAGAATGTTGGCTTTTGATCCGCCCTTTGCCCTTGATGTCAAAGGGGGAGAGTGACATGGTGTTTGAATAAAGAGATATTTGGGAGAGTGACATGGTATCTATCTGCTGTGGTAACCAAACACCATCGTGGTTGCCATCAAGTCCAAAGGGGGAGATTGTTGGTAATATGATGCAGAGTGTTGTCCTTGATGGCAACCCACTGAATGAAGATGAAGACGTGCGACTGTTGACATGTATTGTCCTTGATGGCACTCCACCTGATGAAGTTATGCTTGACTTGATGGACTTGTTAAATGATGTAAATCTGAAGTGATATGATGATTGTTGATGATATGATGTTGAGTGTTGTACTTGAAAGGAAACCCACTTGATGAAGATGATGACAACTTACTTGATGAAGTTGTGTTTGATATAATATGTCCTTGATGAAGGAAATCTGATGTATCTACAGTATTTACAGAAGGAAATGAAGAAAGGATTTCAGAATGTACTCAGAGAATGATGAAAAAGAGCATGTCTCTTGGTATACGCGGATTGGCCTAGGGGAAGTCGCGTATGCACGCTGAAAGGAACGTTACAAGTCGCGTATGGGCTAAAGCGCTCAAAAAGTGCAAATCCAAGGGTAACCACCATGGTATTGACCCATAGTATTGGGTAATGATCCGCCTAATTGACCCCGTCCAGGTAGTTTTGGGCTTATGGTATTGTTTTGGTCCATGGTATTGAAAAAGGGGCTCATGGTATTGGAAAAGGATAAACCTATATAAGGAGAAGAAATTCATTGTGCAAATCATGAGTGTGGGTGCAAGATGTCTGAGCTTGAATGAATACTTCTCTCTGAAGTATATCTGAATGGAAAGGGTTACACTTGAATGATAAATCTGATTGTATGATGCACCAATGATGAAGAAGGTGATCTAGATCTGAATTGCTCTTGTATTTGTTAGATCTGATTAGGGAAGGCTTAGATCTGTGATGAGGCGAGCATCAAGGCGAACATCTGTCTGAAGAAAAGGGGTAGATCTGAACTGAATATCTGATCTGATGAAGTATGCTGCTCTGTAATGATTGAAGATCTACACGCTACTCCGCCGTGGAGGAAGCGCGTATATACGCAGCTTCAGCGAAGAGAAAGCGCGTATGCGCAATAAAATATACACTGAGGTATACGCTGGTTTGTGTGGACGGAAGCGCGTATATACGCGACATCAGCAAAGGGAAAGCGCGTATGCAAACTAGGGTTTGCTGAAGCAAGGAGTATGAAATATCTGATCTGTTCTGCTGTGTTTCTGCTATCTGATCTGTGTTGATATGAATCTGTTGATGATGTATGGTTGTGCTTAAAAGTATGGAAAGGGTTCGGTCTGGAAATATGATGAATTGTGGCCTACAAGTTGTGTTCTATTAAAGTGGTTGGATCCAGTGTGAAAATTGATGAAACGTGGTCCAAGGTGGTGCTGAAGGTTGTAGCCTTCAGTCAGGGGGTTGTAGCTCCCTTCCAGGTGAGGCTGGTAAACGAGATCAGGGGTCGTAGCTCCCTTCCAGGTGAGGCTGGTAAACGAGATCAGGGGGTCGTAGCTCCCTTCCAGGAGAGGCTGGTAAACGAGTCAGGGGGTTGGAGCTCCCTTCCAGGAGAGGCTGGTAAACGAGCGCAGGTGGTGCCTGCGTGCTGGTAGGAGTCTGCACCAGCACATATGTTGTAAGATGTTTTCTCTATAATAAAATATTGAAGGCTGAGCAACTGCAGCGGTGGTTTTCTCCCGACTTGGGTTTCCACCTAAAAATCCTGGTGTTCATGTGTGATTCTTTGTGTCATGATTTATTCTGTTCTTACTGTACATGTTTACTGCTTATTGAATATCTGATGAATAAATGAAGGAATGATTTGAGTGATGAATTAATGACATATATAGATATCTGTGTATACGCTAGTTTCGTAAAGGGTATCCGCGTATATACGCAAGTCTGGTTCAGGAAAGTAGCGTATGCGTTTTAGAAGCAGAAAAAGTGAAAGTTTTGAATATGCAGTAAATACTGATTCACCCCCCCCCTCTCAGTATTTTTCCCAACAGAAATGTTGAAGCCCATTGTGATTTCCTATGATAAAAAAAAGTTACATAAATTTCTTTGCAAATCTAGTTATTCAATATCAAACCAAAATTGAGAGAGGGAATTATTCCTTAAGAGATGAAGTATGAAAGAGATAAATGACCCTAAACTAAATTCCTACAAATTCACATGGTCGATACTTTGATCAAAGCCCTAGAAAAATGAAAGGTCGAGTTGTTGAGAAACAAGCCTGGTTTTGTGGATAAAACATTCCCAACAAAGGAGTGCTAGTTTTTTTTTTCTCCAAGATTGTTCTCAATAGATTTCCTTTACCTCCTAAAAATTAAGGTTTCTATTTTTAGGAGCATCTATTTTTTATTGTCTCCTTAGTTTCATTTCTTTTTTTAAGAGCTCCAATTTTAGACTAATTATGTTTAATAATTTTATTTTTAAACTATAGTTGATTTTATTAATAATGATTAGCCAACAACAAGTTTAAGTGCTTTGATCAAAGAGAATACTCTCTCCACTTGCGTGCCTCTCTCCTCGTGCACAAGTGTGCCCTATATAGAGGAAAAGTTTGATATACTACAATGGTTAACACATTTCAAACTTCAATGAGATATTTCCTCATCTAGTGACATTGCTAGTACAACTATGAATTTAGTATAGGAGAGTATTTTCTTTCTTTTTTTATCTTTTTTATTTGATAATTGTCTTCTCTTAGTGTTGGAAATAATGATAGGGAGGTGAATCAGTGTTTCTTCGCAATTAGAAACTTATTAATATTTTCAAATCATTAGCTAATATTGAACAGTAATTAACATTAACCAGTATTAGATAGAAAAAGAAGTAAACAACACCATTAAAATGATGTTTGATGAAGGCTCAAACCAAGATGCCTCAGGGCATCCCTATGACCTGCTTGTAATACTCTCAAAGTATGCCCAAGGAGGGCTACTATCATATGTCTTATAGTTTCTCAAATAATAAAAGTCTTGGTGCCATATAAAGTCACTGATGTGTGTTTTCACCTACTTTTTTCATGTAAATATGGGGTGTCACAAACAAACCATAGTAATTTTGAATTGTCAGAGGTCTTTGTTTCATTACAATTATAGTCATCCTTGTCATGAAATGTTATCTTTATCTCACTACTTAGTCATGCCAAGTTAAGTCAAAGCATAATATTATTGCTGTACAAAAGAGTCATGTGAATGTCATTGTCTAGCTACTGCAATTTGAGGATAAAGTAATGATAACCTTGTGCATATTATACTACTATCATAAGGCCAATGTATCAATTTCAAATCTATGTGTAAATTCTATATGTCAAGTAATTATATTTCATTGTCAATATCTCAAGTTATTATTATCACACCATTGTCACACCAATATCATTGCTTCATCATGTAAAGTTACATTAATATCATTATTGCTACTATGATATATCACTAACCACAATAGTTGTTATATTTTACTAGTTACTATGATTTCACATGTGCTATTTTTTCTTTTCTTCTTAGTTTAGTGCAAAATTCGACCTCTTATGGTAGGAAAAAACAAGTATATATATTCAAAAGTGTATTTATTTCTTGATGCCCTGGAGATACCACATCTTATTGCTTAAAAAAAACTTGAAATCAAGCATTGGCTTTGTGCATTTGATCTAGAAGATGTAACTGCTAGAATGTGGAACCCTTAGACATATATATCATTGTTGTAGTTACTCCAACTCTAGACTATGACTCCAAGTATTAATGACTACAAACCATACCTTAATAAATCAAATCCTTAAATTATAGTGATGTTAGCTCAATTAAGGCAGCAAACATATATGAATAAGCTTCCAGATCCTTGAAACAAGAGACATTCCATTACACATGTCTGAATTTCATAGACAATGATATCAATGTATTGTGCCTCTAAATTCATGGATCTATATGTTTAGAATTATTTTTCTTACAAATGATATATGAATCACAATACTAGTCACCAATATTCTCCACTGGATCTACATATGAATTTCAATGAGTTGTATCTTGCAGTGGAGGTTTCTCAACCAAATATTTAGACTTTCAAATATCCTTTGTACTTTTACCAAACCTAGATAGACTGTAAGCAAATTTTGATAACAGACTTTGGTTCTCACTCTCGTTGTCCTATGCTTGGGATGAATGGTAACTTCGTTGGTTTTTAGAGTGAATGTCGTAGAAGGGCAGAGTCTTCTAATATATATTTAAACCAAAATCCAATCCAAGAGCTAGCAATAACCCAACATATCCCTGAACCCAAAAAAAAAATCAAAAGAAGACCAAAAACCCTTGTTACCAAACCTTTGCAACATGACTTAACTCTTTCTTCCACATGGCCGAATAGGATAAATTTCAAAGCTCGGTTAATTTAGAAGAGTATCATTGTGTACATACATAATGATATTTCTTAAGGTATTCTCTTATATATTTTTTGTGAGTGGGAAGGGTCTTCCAAAGAGAATTGTTGGAGGAATTTTAAAGGTTGTTAGGGTTTAATTTTTAACTTGATTTAATTTCTTTTAATTCTGTAAGGTCTTCTAAGATGGGAATTTAATTTGACTTTCTTATTTAGAGGAATATTAGAGTTTAAATTTAAAAAATTTCATAACTTGAATTTAATTTGTGTTAAATACAAAAACCTTGTGTTTTAATAAAGTTCCTCTTTATTTTTTGACCCATAATTTTAATCCTTAACTATTGGTTAGAGTCTCTTTTATTTTTGACCTATAACTTTTAATCCTTAATCATTGGTTAATATTTATAAATTATATGTTTCCATATAAATGCCTAAGGGGAGTGATCTTATGAAATTTTGACTTGACCAAAGTGAAGGATCTATATGGTAACCATCTGGGGTTTTATCCCACGAACTAGAGTCATCGACTTCAAATGAGAAAATATCTCAAACCGGGAGGCCTCTCAAGGTGTGCCACATACCATCGGAAACATATCAACAAGGAGAATCCAATGACGAGAATATCCAAACAAAATTCAATGATTTACCATTTCAAAAACCCTCGATATTTTTTGGTTATTTCTTCAATCCAGGGAACCCAAACACTAGGACTAGGGTATTTAACCATCCAACAGTGGAGCTTCCAACTTGATGTAATCTAGACAAATATAATAGTGTTCATTAACTATTTGACATCAACAACAAGTGTTTTAGTCAAATTCAAACCCCAAGGTTGACATCAATGACAACACCATTTAGCAATATCCCCCTTTATCATTGAAGGAAACACACATACTCCTTCTGTGACTGCAAGTCCCCCTGACTTCATGATTTTATCTCCTTCTCGTGATTTCTCTCTCCATTCGATATCAATGGAAAAGGGTGACTCCCCATGACAATTCGTCTGCTTCCTATGGACTTGTAACCTGCTAGTGCTCCCCCTAACGAGAAACCTTCTTTTGTCTTCCTGCAGAGTACTTGTCTACTTCGAAATACCTTCCTCAATACTTTTTGCAATGACCTGCCTCCCCCAATCATGTTATTCTTTATATAGATATCCATTGTTTAACTTTTGCCTTTCACAAATCACCATGACCTTCTACAACGCTGCACTTCTCAAATGATCTATAAATGACGATCGCTTGTGTACTTATATCCCTTTAACTACTCTTCTCTTGACCAAATATCTCCCGAAATAGACTTTACATATTTGACTTGAAGTTGCTATTATGCCCATAATGTTTCCTATCTGTCAATTGTAGACCCGTCTTCAAAATTTCTCACATGTTGTTGCATAGACTCCCCCTCTTCAAAATTCAGGATTCAACAAGTTAGCTTCTTCAAAATAATGTATCTCCCAGCTATTCGGATAGATCTTCCTAAACCATGTCATCATTCCACGTACCTCTTGATTTCTCATGACCTTTTGACCTTATGAAACTTGAAAGAATTATTGTTGAGACTTTCTTATCTACTTGATCTTCTTGTACCTGTTTCCTTCTCCAGAATTTCTTGTACATGTTGTTAAGTTTGTCATTAATGGTTGATTTCATATTTTACTTACAATCGCAAGCTATGTCCCCATAATTATAGCATTTGTAGCATTCAATGTTGGGGTTTTCATTCATGGAATAATCCATATTGTATCTGCAATCGCAAGCTATATGGCCATAGTTATCGCATTTGAAACATTCAATGTTTGGCCTAAGTGATGGAGAAGTGGACATCTACTTTTTATTGACAAAGTCATTTTGAAATTTGTCTTGTGATTCGGAAAACCTACTTCTAGATTTTTGATAATTGTACTTGTCATAATATTTACAATCCCTATATGTCCAAAGTTAGTACATCAAAAACAATAACCATTAAAAAAATTTGTGCACCTAGATAAGTTATCTTGTCTAGATGATCTTTTGTATTCATTCTTCTTTGGAGGTAGTGGTGTAGTCCTTTGTTGACCTTTTTCCTTGATCACTTTAGCATTATTCTTTGGAGTTGCAACATTTTGAATCTTCTTTGGTCTTTCATCTTGATCAGCCTTATCCTTAATTTGACTCTGCGAAAGCTTGGAGCTTGTGCCTTCATCACATGGAGATTTACTGAAACAAGTGACCAAACCGGTCCACCTAATAAACCAGGTTTCAAACAGAAACTAATTAAACTAGGATAGGTCAAATCTCAATGAACCAGTTTTTAAAAAAATACATGAAATAATTAATTTTAAATGAAAAAAAAAAAAAACTATTTTTAAAATTTAAAACCATGATTCCAAAAAATAGAGACAAAATATGTGAAGTTTGCTAATATATATACCATGTAAAGGTGAATATATCAAAACGGCACCAAGTGCAATACATATCATCGACAAAATACATAATCAATGAGGCTGTTCAGTAAGAGTTGTGTCAAGTTCTTCTTGGTTTTGAGCAAGTTATTCTTGAAACCAAATTTTCAATATTTCTCTTCTTTCTACTTCTTCTATTTGTAGCTTTAGAAGAGTGACATTTTCTGCTTCTCTGTTGAGAACTTGTATCTGTTCTTTCTATTTTCCATTTTCCTTCTTGAGCTTATCCATTTTTGCAACATTTGTATCTAGTTAATTTTGTTTTTTATCAACTTCATATACGTACCTTTTACCAAATTCCTTTTGTTGGTTTATGAGGTATTCTCTTTATTTTTTTCTTCCTACATATGGAGTTTCAATAGAGAAACTTCTTCTTTGAGAGTGTGATTTTCCTTCTCTATGTTCTTCCATTCATTTTTACTTTTCTTCAAGTTCTTTCTAAGTGATTCTTCAAATTTTATAGCTTCTTCCAGATCCACTTTAAGGTTTCTGATGATTTTCTTTTATTCTTCATTACTTTTAATAAGGATTCTGACATGTCCTTTTGTTATATTCCATTTTTCTTTCAAAAATTTTATATTTTCTTTTTCAAAATTAAGATCTTTTACAACTTTGATCATCTCATTTTGAAATGTAATTTTTTCCATCTCTTCATCTTCTTCTTCAGGAGCTTCCTTCCTGTTATCAAGGATAATAGAATATGGAATTATTTCATTACCTGGAACTTCCTTTGAATGCTTAGTGACTTTCTGATGTTGCCATCTCTTCACCCTAATATTTTCCTTCTAGATGTTAAATTTCTATTGAAGGACCTTCTCTGGTACCTATTGTTAAAAATACTTAGAAGGGAGTGAATTAATTTTTCTTAGTAATTAGAAAATTATTAATCTTTCGAGAGAATTAGTCAATATTCAACATTATTTAACATTAACCAGTATCATATAGAAAAAGCAGTAAACAACACCATTCAAAATTGTATAATAATCAAGATAGTGGACACAAATATATTTAGGTGGAAAACCCCCTTTGGGTCAAAAAACACTAAATTCTTCTTAATATTTGTATTCTTCTTCAAAGAGAATAATTACACCAATTTCAACTTCAACTGAATGAGGCTCCAACCTATAGGAATCTCTAACACCCTTGTCTACTAACTGCAACTGGAATGACGCCCCAGTGCCCTAGACATCAGGACCCAACCTAACAAGTGCTCCAATACTTTATTTACCAACAACTACCATATGGATTCTCCAACGCCCTATGATTTATCAACTCCCACTAAAAGGACGCTCCAACACCTTTGCAGGCTATGACCTGCCCTAGCACAACTCTGTGAACCTGAAGTGTTCTCAGGCTCCAACTTGAAGGTGAGTCCAATCACCTGCCTTGCACTACCCTTCTTCATTAAAGAGTCGGTGGACCACGTTTCACAATTTTCAGACTGGATCCCCCTATGCTTTGAATCAATATAAAATAAGGTTGGAATGATGATATTATTGTTTTAATTGATATGAATATCCTATCAAGTCCTGTAAGCCTCACTGCATAACATTATTTTATCTTACCATTGCATTATCGTACTTCAAACATTGTTCAACCTATCTTTTTTCAATCGCAATGCAAAAAAAACCAACTGCATAATCTACACATTAAACTAAAAAATTTCTCTTGCATCAGTGGTACCACCAACCTTGGTTGTACCACAACCAAAATACACTCATTGTTCCACGATATTTGCAACCTGCAATGGTCAATGTCACTGTATTGAACTTCTCACGAATGTTTATGCGTTCAAAGGATCATGAGGCAGTCAACCAAAATCATTATGCCAAATTGTTAATGTTGCTACTAGTACTGGGAATTGATGTTTGATGAAGGCTCAAACCAAGATGCCTCGGGTCATCCCTATGACTTGCTTGTAATACTCTCAAATTCTTCCCAAGGAGGGCTACTAGCATACGTCTTATAGTTGCTCAAATAATCAAAGTCCTGGTGACATAAAAATTCATTGATTTGTCATCACCTACTGCTATCATGTAAATATGGTGTCACGAATAAACCATGATAATTTTGCATTTTCAAAGGTCATTTTCGCATTACAATTATAGTCGTCATTGTCATGCAATGTTGTCCCTATCTCATAGCTTAGTCATGCCAAGTCAAGTCAAAGCATCATATTACTGTTGTACAAAAGAGTCATGTGAATGTCATTGTATAGCAACAGCAATCTGAGGATGAAACAATTAGAACCGTGTACATCTGCTACTACTGTCATAAGGCTAATATATAAATTTAAAATCTACGTGTAATTTCTATATGTCAAATCACTATATGTCATTGTCAATATCTCAAGTTGTTATTATCACGCCACTTTCACACCAATATCATTGCTTCATCATGTCAAGTTACATTAATATCATTACTGATACTATGATATATCACTAACCGCAATTGTTGTTATTTTGTTTTAGTGAGTATGATTTCACAAGTGCTAATTTTTCTTTTCTTCTTAGTTCAGTGCAAAATTGGACCTCGCCACAAACAAATATATATATATATATATATATATATATATATATATATATATATATATATTCAGAAGTGCCTTTATTGCTTGATTCCGTGGAGATACACATCATTTTACTACTTCAACAAAACTTGAGGTCAATCAATTTCTTTGTGCATTTGATCTACAAGATATAACTGCTAGAATGTAGAAATCGTAGGTATATATATCACTATTGTAGTTACTCCAACCATAGAGTGTGACTCCAAGTATTAATGAATGCAAACCATACCTTAATAAATCAACTCCTTAAATTTTAGTAATGTCGGCTCAATTAAGGCAGAAAACATATACGAATAGGCTTCTAGATCCTTGAAACAAGAGACATTCCACTACATAGGTCTGAATTTCAGGGCAAATGATATCATTGTATTGTGCCTCTAAATTTAGAGATCTATATGTTCAGAAATATTTTGTGTTCTAAATGATATATGAATCACAATACTAGTCACCAAACATCTCCACAAGATCCATAGATGAATTCCAAGGATTTATATCTTGCAGTGGAGGTTGATCAACCAATTACTTAGGTTTTCAATCCTTCTACCAAACCTAGATAGATTTCAAGCAACATGTTATAACATACTTTGGTTCTCACTCTCGTTTTCATGTGCTTGGGATGAATGGGAACTTAGTTGGTTTGTAGAGTGAATACCTTAAAAGGGTCAAGTCATGTAAGATATATTTAAGCCAAAACCCCAGCCAAGAGCTAGCAGTAACCCAGTGTATCCCTTAACCAAAACAATAATCAAAATAAGGCCAAAAACCCTTGTTACCAAACCTTTTCCACACAAAGAAATTTAACTTTTTCTTCCACAGGACTCAATAGGATAAATTTCAAAGCTCGATTAGTTTAGAATATTATCATTGTATGCATACATAAAGATAGTTCTTAAGGTATCCTTTTATATATTTTTTATGAGTAGGAAGGGTCTTTCAAAGAGAATCGTTGGTGGAATATTAGGGGTTGTTAGGGTTTAATTTTTAACTTGATTTAATTTCATTTAATTTCATAAGGGACTTCTAAGGTGCATATTTAATTTGATTCTCCTATTTAGAGGAATGTTATAATTTAAATTTAAATTTTGTCATAATTTGAATTTCACTTTCCTTAGAGACAAAACCCTTGTGTTTTAATAAAGTTCCTCTTATTTTTTATCCATAGTTTTAATCCTTAATTATTGTTAGAGTTAATTTTATTTTTTACCTATAACTCTGAATCCTTACTCATTGGTTAATATTTATAAATGATATTTTGCCACAGGTATGACTGAGGTGAGTGATCCTATGAAATTTTGACTTGACCAAGGTTAAGGAACTATATGGTCACAATTTGGGGTTTTAGACCACAAATTTGGATCTTCAACTTCAAATGAGAATATCTCTCAAACTGGGAGGCCTCTCAGGGCATGCAACATACCACTGGAAACATCTCGATGAGGAGAATCTAGTGATGATAATATCCAAGACAAACTCAATGATTTATCATTTTAAAACCCCTCGACAAGTTCAAGGTATGTCCTTAGTCCAGGGAACCCAAAACTTATGACTAGGGTTCGTAACCATCCAACAGTGGAGCTTCCAACTTAATGTAATCTAGGCAAATATAAGAGTTTTCATTAACTTTTTGACATCAAATACAAGTTTTTAATTCAAATTCAAACCCTAGGGTTGACATCAATGACAACCCCATCCAACAACTATTTGGTTGCTTGAGATTAATGTGTGGCAAGTTTGAGTGAGATTTGACTTAACAAAAATCATGCAAGAAAATCACCTACTCTCTTAGGGTGTCTCCCGATTTTATTTCATCATGGAAATCATTCTTTAATGGTTGATGAAAAGTAATGTGATTATTGTTATAGATTTCAAGCTTCATGGTCTTGATTTTCAAAATTAGTATTTTTTGTTTCTAAAATTCAATCACACGGTGTACTCATTTGAAATTCATATATGTTTTGTCTCTGCTCCTCATATTTACTTCAAGGGTTTTAGTTTTCAAAAATTTAAAAATTGGAGTTGTGTAATATTTCATGTTTGAGTTGCAAGTAAAGCTGAGAGTGAAAATATGCACATAATGAATTGAAATTTTAACATGATATTGGTATATTAACTTGGTGTTTAGTGCCATTATAGGGCCCCCATTTCATCCTACCTATTTGTCTCTCCCCCTTGTTCACATATTTAACCCTACTAGACCTTTTGGTTTCTCCATTCGGGAACTATTCTAGATGGTTAGAGGCATAATTATGGGTCCTCAACGTCACCAAGTACATTTAGGCATGATTTTCAAGGGATTCCATGTCGTGAAACACACGGGGACCGTTGAACCCAATGTCCAGCAACCTAATTGAACTCACAACATGATTGTTTAACCTACACCCTAATGACATAAACAAATATCTTAAATCATAACTAATCCAATGACCTTCTTCTTCTCCTCTCTCCTCCCCTTGCCAAATTTTATTGGTTTCTCCCAAACATCAGGTAGAATCTCCACTTCCTTTACAAATTCCTATAGCTTGGGCCTTCTCCTTTATATATTTCCTTAAAACCTAGTAACCGATTCACAAGTTTATAAGTGTAAAACCAAATATACAAACAATTGCTATAGTGGAAACTTAAAATTGCAAAGACGTTGAGTTTTAAAACTTAGCATGCATAGTAGAAAATAAATAAATAAATATAAAGACAAACACATTCAATCACATTGAACACAAGATATACACAGAAAACCCCAACTCCGAGGAAAACCTGCAACTGTGTGTGTTTTTTATTACCTCGGAAAATAATATTTTTTATAGATATTTATACAGCAAGGGAATTCTTCCCTTTCATAGAAAAAATCCTCTCAAAATATAATTTGAATAAAACGCAAGACAACCCTTACGCAATGCTTGCATAAATCTCTTTTGTGCACAATTGTGCATTGTATGTCCACACAGGTTGATTTATCCTTGTGCATTGTAACTCGTTGTACAGTTGTGCATGTTCTGAGAAGGGCTAAGGTTATTTGACCTCTTTCTTCTTGCCTCTTAATCCCTGATCTGCTCGCTAACTCTAAAAACCATTCTTTGGTGAGCCAATCTCACACTCTTTATGTTTCTTTGATCTGGGCACTTACATGCTCTGTCTCCTCTTAGAATTTTGGCCTCAACCCTAATATCACTCTCAATGGCTGACATTAAATCATGATGAAGGGTTAGGATCAAATCATAAGTTAACTGGGATTTTTAATTTTTCCTAAGTCCAAATTTTGGAAATAGTTAAATAAATTAATATTTTTCTAAACTACTTGTCTTATAGCCTTGATGCATAGCCTAGTTCGTTGAAGCCCCCATGTCAAGTCATTGGCCCTTTGTCACGAGGTGTAGGTTCAAATATCCTTGGGTCCATTAGGGTCATGCCCCAACAATTGGGTCGACTAGGCATGAGGCCCCTTCGAGTTTTCCCTCCTATGTGTTTTGTGAGGGGGAAAAAAAGTAGATGTCTTGTGGGTCCCTCTACTAGCATTAGTACCTAGGAAGGTAGAACCCTTACTGCTCTCTCCAATCAACACTCCCTCTTAAAGAGGAAAGTATTTTTCACTACACCCAACTTCTCTCTAAGGTAAACAAATCTAATCCCAGGAAATTTCCAGTTAGAATGTATGTTTTATGCTCCTATGTTAGTACGTACTAGAGTGTAACTATACCTCTCTGAACAATATCCCTGATGTGATGATAGCATATGTCTATATGCTTTGAGCGATCGTGAAACATTGGATTCTCATATATCTTGATGTAGCTCAGATTACCACAGTGGATCAATGTGGGATCCAACTCCTTTCCAAAAAATCCCGCGAGAAGCTTCCTTAACTAAATAGCTTCACACCCTGTTAAATTGGAAATCGTGTATTTGGCCTCGACTAAGCTCAATGAAACTAATATTTGCTTCGCAATGTGCATCTCAATGTGTTCAGCCTATTTTTAGAGCTCCTTACCTAATCTACATTAGTGAAGCCCCCAAGTCTCAACCCATCAAACTATTTATACCACAATTCATACTCATTAGGGGAATTTTGAGGTCTAAAATGGGTCTCCTAAGAAAAATGTACAATCAAGATAAATTGTATAAGAACCAATAGGATTCAATATGATGATGTCAACCATGGGGGATGATTCACCATTTTTGGAGTAAAAAGGTAAGAAGATTAAAAAATAATAAAATAATAAAACTACTTTTTCAACTCATATTTTCAACTTATCTCCCTAATTTTTTACTCAAATTTTGAGTGAGAGTACTCATTGGATGTAAAATTTAATTCCTAATCCAATGATTACCCATGTTGAATACTTTTGATGGAACCTACTACATGAAAAATGAGAAATACATGAAAAAACATGATTGAAATCACGTTTTTCATGTATTTCTCATTTTTCATGTAGCAGGGTCCATCGAAAGTATGCAACATGGGTAATTCTTGGATGGGGAATCAAATGCTTCATCCAACGAGTGTTCCCATTCGAAATTTGAGTAAACCCTTAGGGACATAAGTTGGAAATACGAGTTGAAAAAGTAGTTTTTTCATTTTCCCTCCAAAATTTGATGATGTAATCTAATATTATTTTATAATTTCTTTAGGAGGCCCCTTTTACACCTCAAAATTCCCCTAATGCTATTTTCCCCCTGAGATACCTAAATACGTGCTTGGTAGCAACCCAATGCACTCTATTAGGCTCAACCATAAACTAGCTCAAAGAGTTAACTAAAAAACATATGCTTGATTGCATGTTCAGAAAATACATCAATGGCCCAATCAACTGTCGGTAAAGTGAAGCATCTACTCATTCTGATCCAAATGTATCTACCTTCCTTCAATTTGTGACTAGAGGAATGGTCATGGGCCTACAATCTTGCATATGAAACCTCCTCAGAATCTTCAAGGCGGACTTGACCTTTGCCAAGAAGATCTCGCCACCACCATACCAAAATTCAAGCCCAAGGAAATAGTGCATCAACTTCATAGCCTTCATTTCAAACTCACCTGCAAGATCTCTCTTGCATTCTTGGATGAGCTTATCTGCACCTATCAAAATCAGATTGTCTACATATAGCACTAGAATAAGTGGCTCACATCCAAGGTAAAGGTAATTTGGGGTCTGCTTCACTCTTGGTGAAGCCCAATACCTAAAGGTAATTTTTTATCCGAGCATACCATACCCATGGAGCCTGCTTGATCCCATACAAGGCTCTCTCAAGTCTACAAACGTGATTCTCCTTGCAGCATGTCTCAAATCCCTCCAACTGCTCAATAGAAAACTCCTCCTCAACAACCCCATTGAGGAATGTTTTTTTAATGTCCATCTAGTTGACCCTCCACCCCATATGTATTGCAATCATTGAAATATCCCTGATAGATGGATATCCAACCACTTAGGAAACAGTCTCACCATAATCTATCCCATCTACTTGTGAGAACCCCTTTGCCATGAATCTTGCCTTATATTTCTTGATGCTCCCATCAGCCCCATGCTTGATCTTGTAGACCCAGCAAGATCCCACCACATATTTTCCCTTTGGCCTCAGCACCACTTTCCAAACATCATTCTTCATGATGGAGGCATACTCCACCATGGCATCTCTCCATGCCTTTTGAGTGGTTTCCTCCTAGTAACTGGAAGGTTCGGCATCCAAAAACTCAGTCATAAGTGTCATATATCTTGTATACATTTTTGGTTACCTGCTCTATCGAAATGATGTACTAGGAGTGCCAACTTTATCTTGCACCTCTTGGATTAGTTGATCTTCCCATCTCACTCTCCTTCTCCTTGTACTAGTAGTCACAACTCGAGTGGGCTCTACTCTCTCCTCCATTTGTTTGTCCTTCTCATCCTCATGTTTCTCAACCTTCCCATTCGCAGTTGTAGTCTATGGTTTTAGTGTAGGAATTTATAGGGTAAGTTCCTTAGATCAAAAACCAAAGGTCACCGCTCACAAATAGATCACAAATCAGTACACTAGTATTATCACATGATTAAAACCCTCAAAGAGGGAAACAATCCACGGTCTGAGCCAACGCGGCCACTTCAGAAAATTTATTAATATAAAAATAAAAGTTACATATGTTTCTCTCATAAACAGTTACTAGAAAAATGACCCTCCATGCTCTTTAAACAGAGATCATGGACCAATCAGATTTTAAGCCACGGATCAAGTGTCGTTAATACCGAAGAGAGAGTGAACCATCGGATCACTACAAATCATGGCCATCGGATTATAAGTTACAAATGTACATAGCAAAGAAACACACTTTACCTACTCTACACTAGACTAAGTTATTCTTAACTATTTCCTATGTGTCGGAATATCTTAACATCCCCCCTTAAGAACAACTTGGGATAGGATTGAAGGATTTACAAAGGTGACACAAAAGGAGCCTATTTCCTATGTGTCGAAATATCCTAACATCCCCTCTTAAGAAAAAATTGGGATAGGATTGAAGGATTTACAAAGGTGACACAATATGAGAAGGAAGGAGGCATTAGAGCCTATCCCCCCTTAATGATAACTTTCCTAAAATCCAAGCATGGATCAACATTTGGTAAACTTCACTTCTGTGAGAGCCTTTGTAAAGATATTGGCTACTTGATCATTGGTTGTACATTACTACACTTCAAGAACACGATCATGAATGAGCTTTCAAATGAAGTGTATGTGGAGCTCAATGTGTTTTATACGCTGATGCTGAAGTGGATATTTGCATAGCTGAATGGCACTCTGATTATCACACCAAAGTGTAGTTGGATGTCGCTGATGAATACCAAATTCAGACAAGATCTGACAAAGCCACATAGCTTCCTTGCTAGCTTCAACTGCACCATGATACTCTGCTTCTACTGAAGAAAGAGAGAGGGCACTTTGTTTCTTACAAGACCATGTAATAGGGCCTAAACCAAGAGTGAATACATATCCTGCAGTAGACTTTCAATCATCAGGGTCACTAGCCCAATCAGATTCAGTGAAACCAATCAACAATGGAGAGGCTCCTGCACTATAATGAATCCTGAACTGAACTGTACCTTGAATATATCGAAGTATTCTTTTAGCTTATTTCCAGTGACTTTAATGAGGTTGGTGCATAAACCAGGCAACAATACCAATGGCAAAGGAAAGGTCAGGATGGGAATGGTTTAGATATAGAAGTTTACCAACAAGTTGACGATATAAGGTAGCATCAACTTTAGGGGTAGCATAAGTGACTAGAATCTTGACTCCAGACTGAAAGGGAGAAGGGGTTGGCTTACAGTCTTCCATGTGAAAGTGGCGTAGAAGATCACATGCATACTTGGACTGAGAGAGGGTAATACCTTCTTTGGATTGCAAGACTTGAAGACCAAGGAAATAATGCAAGTGTCCCAAGTCTGTCATTTCAAACTTCTTTTTGAGGCTAGACTTCACATGGTTTATATGGTTGGGATCATTACCAGTAAGGATAAGATCATCAACATAAATAAAATGATGGTGAAGGACTTGTCTGCTTTCTTGGTGTAGACAGTGTTGTCAGAATGCCACCTAGAAAAGCCATTATCTAATAGAAATCTATCCATTTTTGCATACCAAGCCCGAGGAGCTTGTTTGAGACCATAGAGAGGCTTCCTAAGGCGAAAAAAATTCTAGATTAATTTTGGATAAAGCCAGGGGGTTATTCCATGTCGATTTCTTCATGCAAATCTCCATGTAAGAAATCGGATTTAACATCCATGTGATGGACATCCCATTTAAAGGAGGCAGCAAGGGAAAGAAGAAGGCGGATAGAATTCATTTTGGCAATAGGGCAGAAGGTTTCAGTATAGTCAATGCCTTCAACTTGTGAAAATCCTTTAGCAACAATACGATCTTTATGTCTATCCACTTTTCCATCTCGTCCAAACTTTTCTTTGTAAACCCATCTGCATCTGACAAGTTTTCTTCCTTTTGGAAGAGGAAAAAGATCCCAAGTATCATTCACCAATAAGGAATGATATTCTTCATTCATAGCTTCATCCCAATATGGATGACCGGAAGCTTCTTCAAAGGTGTCTGGATCAATATTTTCTAGAACTTGAGCCTCTTTCGAACTGAGAACATGTACGTCGTTGATCTGCAGGGTCACCAGCAAAAGAACCTGCTGCATCCCGAGTAGAGCGGACCCATATTGGAAGCTACAAAGTTGAAGGAACATCTTCAAGAGGTGGAGGAGGATTTTCATCTTCATTTTCATCATCTAAACTAGAAGGAATGTTGTCAAAAATAGAAGAGAGAGAGAGAGGTGGCACATATGTCGATCAAGCTCGCAGGCCAAAGGTGGCACACTCACCGAACTAGCTCACAAACCAATACATTTTCATCAAATTTTACATCTCTTCTAATGATTATATTTTTGGATTTTGGTTGAATAAGTCTATATCCTTTGACATCTTCAGAATATCCAACAAAAATGCATTTTTCACTCTCAGGATCTAAGGCTTTATGTTTTGGATCTGGATCACTTCCAAAAACACAAAAGTGACTTACATCTGGTTTGATTGAGCTCCAAGCTTCTTCTGGAGTTATATTCTTTAAAACCTTAGTAGGAGTGTGATTTACTATGTAATTTGCACAGTTAATTGCTTCTGCCCAAAAATTGAGACCAAGTCCTTTAGATTGAAGCATACAATTAGCCATTTCTTTTAAAGTGTGATTCTTCCTTTCAGCTACACCATTTTATTATGGCATATATGGAACAATATGTTGCAATTTAATGACATGCTCAGTGCAAAAGTTGATAAATTTGTTGTTAACATATTCTCCTCCATTTTCTTATCATAACTTAAGAATTTGATGTCCATATTGTTTCTCAACAAAGGCCTTAAAGGCCAAGAACATGTTAAAAACATCACTCTTGAGTTTTAAGAAGTATACCCAGGTGCATTTGGAAAAATCATCAATGAAATTTAAGAATTACTTGCAACCAAAGAAAGAAACAGCAGGAAGTGGACCACATAAATCACTGTGCACAAGATGCAAAGGGGCTGAAGCATGCCAAGAGGCACGTTTGTCGAAACTATCCCGATGATGTTTTCCAAGTACACATCAGGATCAAACACCATCTCAGCAAGATACCATAGGAAGACCTATCACCATATTTTATTTACATAGAGTTTGAAGAGAGCAATGGTTTAAGTGACCAAATCACTCATGCCAAAGTTTTCTCACTTCATCATTATGAGCAAAAAAAACGAAGGGAATACATGATGACCCAAAGTTTTCAAACTTATACAACCTTGTGGAATCATTAGCAATTCCAGTAGCTAAAATATGTCTAGTATATTTGATGTCCTTCATTACAACATCATGAGGTGAGAATTCTACTATTTTCCCTTCACTTGAATGAGTTATCTGATAAACAAATAGAAGGTTGCATGACAAGGTAGGAACACATAGTACATCATTAAATTAACCATTATCTAGATGAATGGTTCCAGATCCTACAACACTAAGAGATCTATCATCACCAACATAAATATGTTTGGTGTTACAATCATTTAAAGAAGAAAATACGGTTTTATTTTTGGCCATGTGGTAAGAAGCTCCAGAATCAATGAGCCACTCATGAGAACGAGAAGAAGATACATTTAATGCATAACAAAATTCTTGACAACCACAAGCAGAAAGTGCCATTCCTAAATATGAATTTGAAGAGGTCTCCAAATTGATGTGGTGCTTCTTCATTGCTGCTTCCAAGGCTTCAATATTCTTAAAACATTTGGACTCTACGTGGTCATCATGATTACAAAAGTTGCAATGACTATCTATTTTCTTCCCTTTGTTTTTAGTTGCCTTACCAGTTTGGTGAGTTGATTTTTCAGTTTGCGGCTAAAATTTCTTAGGACCTTTGTTTGGTTTAGGACCATACTTTTTAGGATACTGCTTCTTGGGATTCTTTTGATATGTTTGTTGTTGGTTTGTTAAGGTTTTCTTAGAAGCGTTTCCAGAAGTGATAAGACCAAGGTGTAAGAGTTTGTCTTGTTCCCTTATCAACAAATCGCAAAAGGCATCAAAAGAGGGGTTCTTCTAGGTGGTTCCTAAAGAAATGATGGCTTCTCTAGAGGGATGGAAGGTGGAAACAAATACATAGTATGCAAGGCCAAGCTTAGCAAGAATGGAATAGATGAGGCTAAAATATTCCTTTTTGACCTTACAACCTTCTAAAAGAAGTCTAAGGGTCTTGAATTTAAAAAAAAAAAGTCTTCAATAGAGGAGAAACCATTAGGGTCCAAATTAAGCAACTCATTTTCAAGCTGGTGGGCCCTGATTTGATTTTGAATTCCAAAAACAGTATTTATCTTTTTCAAGGCTTCATCACGAGTGACAATTTCAAGGATATGAAATCGAAGATCTTGGGCAATGGACATTCCTATCAACCCTCTTGCTTGAACTTGTTTATTTTCAAATTTAGCGGCTTTTTCTCCATCATTAGGTCTATTTTCTTCTCCTATGGCTATTCTATAAATCCCTTTACTTCTAAGTAAAACTACCATGTGAGTTATCCATTGGAAATAATTGGTGTTGTTAAGAATAATCGAGCAATAACTTTCCACTTTTTAAAAAATGAAGCTGAAAAGGGTTGAAACTAACTACTCCAATGGAAATATCTCAAAAAATTAGGCTGATTAAAAAAAAAGGGGCTCAAAAAAAGGCTTCCGGATGAAGAAGTTATGCCATTTTAAAAAACTGAGTTGTAGACACCGAATAGTTACGGGAACGGTTTGAAATTTGATGATGAAGTTCAACTTTAAAAAAAAAAATCTTGCCCCTTTAACCAAAAAAAAATATAAAAGAAGCTTGAGAAAGAGACTTGAACCCAAGACCTCTATTCTCATAAACTAACTTCTCACCAAGTGAGATAGTAAAATTATTTTGTAACTGTTTGAAAGGAGGAAGGGGTTTTTCCTGCAAAAAAACACAAAATACGAGAAAAAAAAATGAAATGCAAGCCTTACGGCAGAATGTTAGAATTTCGGTTAGCCTTACTAGAAACTATCTATTTTTCCACTATTTCTGATTTCCCGAGATCGTACAAAGACGTGGGGAAAGAGCATACATAGCAAAAAAAAATCTCTTTTTCCTATTTCTGATTTGTCAAGATCGCACATAGTGCAGAGAAAATAGCATACACGGAGAAGAAGGTATAGATCCGGCAAATAAATAGAACCTAAAAACCAAAATAAACAGAGGGAATCGAAATAAGCAGAACTATTAACAAATAACTGCGAAACATATACTTTATACCTCCAGATCTAAACTGACATAACTTGGGCAACCAGAAACCTTTTCGCATGAAATGAAAGGGGCTCCTCACTATAATATATGCTACGAACACAACAAATCAGTTCTCCAGTCTCGAAAATGATCAAAAATAGTATATCTATAAAACAGCAGTTGCATGCAGTCAAACTGGCTTCGGATTTGGATCAACAATGGATGTGGCCCTCAAAATAGCTCTGATACCATGTGAGAATTTACAGGGTAAGTTCCTTAGATCAAAAACCAAATTTCACTACTCACAGACAGATCACAAATCAGTACACCAATATTATCATGTGGTTAAAACCATCGAAGAGGGAAAAAGTCCACGGCCTGAGCCAACGCAGCCACTTCAGGCAATTTATTAATATAAAAATAAAAGTTACAAATGTTTCTCTCATAAATGGTTACCGAAAAAATGACCCTCCATGCTCTTTAAATATAGATCATGGACCAATTAGGTGTTAAGCCACGGATCAAGTGTCGTTAATACTGAGGAGAGAGTGAACCGTCAGATCACTAAAAATCATGACCGTAGGATTAAAAGTTACAAATGTACATAGTAGAGAAACACAGTTTAACTACTCTACACTAGACTAAGTTATTCTTAACTATTTCCTATGTGTCAGAATATTCTAACAGGTAGTTGAGCTTTTTGCTCCTCCTATTGCACTGTAGTAGGCTCATGCTCTAAGGACTTGCTAAAAGCACTTCCCTCAAAATTTACTGCTCTCTGGATGATTTTTTTCTTGACTGTTGGTATATACACCTTATACACTTGGGATGTTTTTTTGTAGCCCACGAAGATTCCCTTATGTACTGTGGGCTCTACTTTCTTCTTTTTCTCGTTTGGTACATGGAAATGTACAAGGACACCAAATCTCCGGAAATGTGATACATTTGGTTTCTTCCCTATATACGCCTCCTCTAATGTAACTTTCCCCAACACTTTGTGTCGACTTCAATTCTGCAATAAAATTTTTGTATTGCATGCCTCAGGCCAAAAAAACTTAGGCAACCCCTAGTCATGCAGCATAGCTTTGGTTGCTCCAACTATGTTGATGTTCTTGCGTTTGGCCACCCATTTTTGTTGAGGATTATATGGTGTTATCACTCTAGTAATTCTAAATTTGTAATATTTTTGGTTTTTAGTCAAATAACACTAGAGGTAACCATAGACCAACTTCAAACTCTAGGATCTAGCCTTCCTAGGGTTTAGAGAGGGCTCTCTATTTAAGTTTTAACTTTGTTTAATTGGTAAATATTAGGCTAGTTATGAATGTGCACCTTTGGTTTGGTTTTGATTGATTTGGTGGGAAAAAATCACTTGAAGTAATGGATAGTGGGAGATCTATTTTTCCATTGGGCTAAGGACTCAAAATCAAGCAAACAAAACTAGGATCAAGGCCAAGAGGTCAAATGTTTTTAGGGTAAGATAGATAACCCTTGAATATCTTCAAAATTTGTTTTTATGAGGAGGTATGATCGAGATAAAGGGAAATTAAGGATCCTTTGATCCGGACAAAGAATTAGTAGGTAGAGGTCAAACGAGAGAGGGAGAAATTAAGGGTTCCCTACACTGGAAATCAGTGGAAAACATAGAAATGATAACTAGTTAAAAATAGGGTGCTCTTAACAAATATTGTAGTAATACTCCTAGTTATTCATTCAAATTTAGAACAAACATACATGGATGCATGTAACAAAGAAAGATAACAATGAAAAGTAAGGAAATACTTCACTCCAAATAGCTCATCACAGGAATATTGAAGTATGATGCCAATTGGTTTGATCCAGCCTGATACTCGAAATTTGAATCACAAAAGCTTTCAAGTCCAACAAAAATGACTATAACAATATCCAACAATTTTATTCCACCCAAAATACTTCTAAAGATGAAGTATTTATACATACTTCTTTACAAAATATCCTAGAATGATTTTAGGAATTATCTAAGGGAAACAAAATATCCTTACAATAATAATAGAGAAAATTGCTTAACAAATCAACAAGTTGTCCTATTTATTCAAAAAATAGAAATTGATTTAGGATAAGAAGCAGTTGGCTACCTTGGTGTCCTCCTTGCTAGCTTTAGATATTTTTCAATTTTTTTGGAAATCTGATCTGCCTTGTCTAATACTCTTTCTCTGATTCTCTTTATTCACTAATACTCTCTAACTTCGGATACTCTTTAACCATAGTCAAAACTGTTTACTGTTGTAAAAATATGTCTTGACTGTAAATTAGAAAACATTTTTCTCTTTCTTTCATCTATCTGTCTTTATCCTTCATAATAAATCTATGAGTGACTGCCAATCCTCATCTTTAGGAATTTGTATCTTCTTTAATTTTCTGAAGTTTTAATCAGCTTCAATATATGTGGCAAAGGTTGGCTTGATGACAAACAAGTGTTTTATCTCATATTGTAAATAGAATAAGTCCTCAAAACTTCTAAGTAGCAATTTTCCTGTTGGAATGCCTTGCACTAGTGGTTTATTTACCTGTTCTTTTGCAAACTCTCTGATCTTCTTATCATAGTCATTATGAGGCACCAGTTTATCATTAATGACCATAATGTCAGGAAGTCCTTTTTGCCTCAAATTTGTAAATTTGACCATAAACTTGGTTATGACAGTATTCATACTTTCACACTTTTCTTCCAGTTGCCTCATCAGATTATTCTTTGCAATAACTTTCCTAATTTCTAGGATAGTTTCAGTCCTATATGTGATCTTGAGTTCTTCTAACTCTTGCCTATTTTTGTTGTTTAGGAAAGTGATTAGCTTTAAAGCTTGCTCTGGTTTATTAGCCATTTCACTCTGAGTTTTTAGAATTTCTGCTTGAGCTGCTAGTAATAACTCTCTCTGTTCAAAAATTACCTGAATTGAAGGCCATACATCATGGATGGATTCAATGACATTGTTCCACAGATAGTTTTTGATATGTGATATTTGTTCCTTCAATGTCAATTCCTTCTGCAATTTCTTCAACTCTTCATTCAATCTGATGGCATTTTTCTCATGTGTTTTTGCATTGATTTGAGCCAATTTGTTTTATTTCTCAAGATTTTGTACCACCTATTTCAATCTGTTGATTTCATTTGTCTTAAGAGACATTTCCTCCATGGCCTTTACCAATTGGCTGGCTTCATATGTATGTTGAACTGCTGTTGCAGATGATTCAGTAGTTGAGGTTGTGGATGAAGTTATTGGCACTGCAGTAGCCAGTGGTTCTTTAGGTGCCAACTTTTCAGCTAAATTTGAGGGCACTGTTGAAGTAATTACAAGAATAACTGTAGGAATCTCCGTATTTTTTATGTTTCTATCTCCTGGACAAGATTGTCCATTTGTATTTCCATTTCCTTAATTTTATCTGTCAACTGAAAAATCAAGTTCATCATGTCATCTTTTTCTTTTTTCCCTTCTAATATTTTGTTTGAGGGTGTTCACTTTCAGGAAGTTTCAGTTGTTTCCTCAAAGTTGTTATGTCTTCATTGTTGGGAAAAATACTGAGAGGGGGGGGGGGTGAATCAGTATTTAGTGCAGACTGAAAAAAATTTTACTTTTTATATCTCTAAAACCCATACGCTACTTTACTGAACCCAAGTCACGTATACACGCGGATATCCTTAATGAAACTTGCATATTACCAGAGATCTCATTATGCAGATAATTATTTACTTAGATCATTGGATCATTCATTCATTAGATGTTTAGTAAGCAGTAAATATGTGCATTAATAACAGAATAAATCATCACACATAATCAACACACATGAACACCATGATTTAAGGTGGAAACCTAATTCGGGAGAAAACCACGGCTGCTGTCGTCCCAGTCTTCAATATTTATTATAAAGAAAACATCTTACAACCATGTACTGGCACAGACTCATACCAGCACACAGGTACCCACCTGCAGAAGGCTACAACCTTCTCTCATTTACCAGCCTCTCCTGGAAGGGAGCTACGACCCCTTGCACTTGTTTACCAGCCTCTCCTGGAAGGAAGCTAATACCCCCTGCTCTCGTTTACCAACTACCACTGGAAGGGAGCTACAACCCCCTCACTGAAGGCTTCGACCCTCAGCACCTCTTCAGACCACGTTTCATCAATTTTCACACTGGATCAAATAGCTTCAACACAACCCTTCAACAAACATACTCTGCCCAATACTTCAAACAGAACAGTGTGACCACTGTAACCAGAATATTAGAGATAACCCAGACTTCAGAATAAATAAGTAGATGTAAACTCAACCCTGAACATTCATTGAATCAAATATCATATGCTACTTTTCTTTACTGAAGCCACGTACATACGCGCTTTCCTGCACACCAACCCGCGTATACTTCTGTGTATTATATTCTTCAGAAAACCCTATACGCGCCTTTCATTAATAGAGACCGCGTATACACGCGCTTTTGCAGATACCAACTAGCGTATAGATCTGTAAATGGAAAACTTTACAAAACAGATCAGATCTATAAACTTACCCAGATTTCTTCATTATCTTCAGCAGACTTTGCGCCAGATCTTCACCATTTCTTCTGTTGCAGATCATCCTAGAGATTTATCATCATCAGATCTAGAGATCTTGAACCATCCTCAGATCCATGGGTGCATCATAGATCCAGATCTATCAATTAATAATAGAGTTCCTTCATGCAGATAATCCTTAGAGATATTTATATATCAACAACCTTTACTTATTCACACCCTTGCACAATGATCTTCTTCTCCTTATATAGATTTAGCCTTTATCAATACCATGAGTCAAAACCACACAACTTTCGATGGTATTCCTAGACGGGATCAAATAGATAATCCAGCGCTCAATACAGTGGGCCAATACCATGGTAATGCCCCTAGGTATCATAGTTTTTAGAGCGCAAAAGGCATACGCGACTTTGAACGTGCGTATCCGCATGTATACGCAACTTCGCCTCATAAAAATGGTGTATACGCTAACCCTGAATGTATATGCGGGTTCCCTTCACAAAATCAGAGTATATATGCGGGTTGCCTTCACAAAAGTAGCGTATACATTGTGACATATTATATTTATCATTTTTCTGGCACTTACTGGAATTGTTTTCTCTGTCACATCTTAACTGATCTGTAGATACATCATTCTTACATCTTTAGCACATAGGTTACTTATCATAGGAAACTCATCAAGTAGGTTTCCATCAAGGCCAACTTCATCAAGTAGGTTGCCATCAAAGACAATTTCATCAAGTAGGTTGCCATTAAGGACAACATATTGCATCATATTGCCAACAATCTCCCCTTTGGACTTGATGGCAACCATGATGGTGTTTGATCACCACAACAGATAGATACATTGAATATAACTATTATTCAAACACCATGATATTCTCCCCCTTTGACATCAAGGGCAAAAGGGTGGATCAAAACCAACTCTGTAGATCTGATGTGTACTGAAGTTACCATGCTTGCTCCCCCTGATTTCATGTTGAAACTTAAAACATATTTTTTTTCAATGAAGTACATGACTTTATGACCTTTCCTATCACCAAGGACTCATACTTACATCAAAGATCCAATCAAGTGGATTTACATATATGACTCAAGTACCCAACCAAGTGGGTTTACAAATTTGATCAAGTCCTTACATGACTAAAAATTGCAATTTTACATCATAGGTCTCAACATGACCTTTTCATCAAATTACAACAATGACCTTTCGTAACAAATACCAAAAAGACCTCAAAAGATCATATTTCAGAACCATCATAATGCCAACAATGCATAATTCTCAGCAAGGCTAATGCTGCCCTTGAACCTGTACACTTGTTCTTGAGTCATTTCATTTTTTTCCTTAACATAAAAACATACGCCTCTGTCTCCATTGGAACTCGCGTATATACACGGCTTTAGTTCATGAAACCCGCATACAGAAAGTGAAATACAAAAAAATTTCACTCCTCCATCTCCCCCTTAGCTTGTGCATCTTGTACACTTTCAACAGCAAATCATCAAGGCATCTTCATCAAATATCAGAGAATGAAACAAAAATATGAGAGCTAAAACATCACCAGAGATACTCATCAGCACCACAACTATGCTGAAGAATGCTGACCCAGAAAAATTTGTCAAAAACCACCCATACGCGGTTTTATGTGTAAAAACTCGCATATATACGCAATTGTCTTTCAGGAAATCCGCGTATCCAATTTAATCTTTTGAATTTAATAAAATCTGATCTTCTTGTGGAAGGGCTACTTAAACATACAGATGACCAAGCACTTACTGGCGGAGGTTTGGTAAATATATCAGCAACTTGTTCTTTGGAGGGAACATACTCCAATTTCACCTTTTGTTCAAGCACTTGTTCACGTAAGAAGTGATATTTGATGGGAATGTGCTTGGTCTTGGAATGTATAACAGGATTCTTTGAGATACTGATGGCACTTGTATTATCACACATAATGGAGATAGGAGGTGAACATTTGATTTGAAAGTCTTGTAAGGTTTGCATCATCCAAAGAAGTTGAGTGCAACATGATGCGGCAGCCACATATTCTGCTTCTGTTGCAGATAAGGCAATAGAGTTTTGCTTCTTGTTGAACCAAGATACCAACAGGGGCCCCATATAGAATGCGCCACCACTAGTGCTTTTCCGATCATCAATATTTCCAGCCCAATCTGCATCAGTGTAAGCATGAAGTGTGAGATCAGCATTCTTTGGATACCATAGTCCAAAGTCTTGATTTCCTTGTAGATATTTGAATATTCTTTTGATAGCCTGAAGGTGAGACTCTTTTGGATTAGCTTGGAATCTTCCAACAATCCCAACTGCATGCATAATGTCTGGTCTAGTCCCAGTGAGATAAAGTAGACTTCCTATCATAGATCTGTATTCTGGTTGATTCACCGTGGGAGAATCATCATGAGAACTGAGATTACATCCGGTTATCATTGGTGTACTTACAGTTTTGCACTCTTCCATGCCATACTTCTTCAGAATTTGTGGTGTTTTAGCATGATAAAATAATATCTTGTGGTTGATGTACAAACCAGAAAAAGATATTAGTTCCCAAAATAAAGACATTTCAGGTCTTTGTATTTTGAAAAATTTCTAACTGTATGTTCTTGTTCTTCAAAAATAATACCTCATTAACACATACAACCACAATAAATGGTTTGTCATTTTTGATTTTTGTATACAATTTATATAAATAGAACTTGTAAAAAATGTGACCCAGTAGAATGTTTGTCAAGATGATAATATACACTGCCCATGGAGCTTGTTTGTAGACCATATAGAGCCTTTTGATCTAAACAAAATTTTATACATTTTAAAAATGAATCATATTGGTTCTATATGTTCTTCTTCTAGATCACCATTAAGAAAAGCAAATTTAACATCCATTTGATAAACTTTGATTTGTTGATAACTTGAAAAAGCAAGAAACATTCTTAACGGCTTCAAGTCTAGCTACAGGAGCAAAAGTTTCTTGGTCACCATATGTTGAGCATACCCCTTGCAAACAAGTCTAACTTTATTTCTTATAACATCCCCATTCTCATTCAACTTGTTTTTGAATATCCATTTAGTTCCAATGACATTTTTATCACGAGGTCTTGGTACTAATTCCCAAGTGTGATTCTTTTCAATTTGATCAAGTTCTTCATTCATGGCTTGAATCCAACATTCATCTTTGCTATCTTTATTGACATTGTGTGGCTCAATAGTGGATAGAAATTCTAGATAGCTAGAAGATCCCACAAGAGTCCTTCTTGTTTGTACACCTGATCCCTTATCTCCCAAAATTTGAGATTCTGGATGATTCTTTTCAACATATCTGGATGGAGCTTTTTTAGATAAATCATCTTCAGGTTCTTCATTGGGTTCACTGTCTATATCATTTCTATTTGATGTAGAAGGATATATGTCACCATCGTCTTCATCTGTTGTTTGTTTTTCTTCTTTTGGAGCTGCAGGAGACTCATCAATAACAACATCAATACATTCAACAATCTTCCAAAGTCTTTTATTGTAACATTTATATGCTCTACTCCTAGAGGAGTACCCAAGAAGTATTCCTTCATCTGCTCTAGGTTCAAACTTGCCAAGTTTTTCATCATTATTTTTGATAAAGCATTTGCTTCCAAAAACTCTAAAATGCTTCACGGTGGGAGGATTACCATACCAGAGTTCATATGGAGTTTGTCACTATTTATGCGAACATATGCCTTGTTAATAATATTTACCGCTGTATGTGCTGCTTCTCCCCAAAATGTGTCAGGTGTTCCAGAGTCATCAAGCATAGCTCTAGCCATTTGTTGAACTGTTCTATTCATTCTTTCTGCTACGCCATTTTGTTGTGGAGTGCCAGCTACAGAAAACTGTCTTTTTATGCCATATTGTTCACAAAATTCAAGGAATTCATCTGATGTATATTCTCCTCCTCGATCAGATCTAAGACACTTGATTTTTAGATCTAATTCATTTTCAACCAGTGCTTTGAAGATCTAAAATTTCTCAAATGCTTCATCTTTCTGTTTAATCAACCCAATCCAACACATTCTAGAGAAATCATCAATAAATAAGATATAGTATTGTTCACCACGTGGTGACTTTTTCCTCACAGGTCCACATATGTCAGTATGAATGAGTTCAAGAGGCTTACTTGATGATCCTTCCTTGGCATTAAACTGTACTCTGGTTTGCTTACCAAATTGGCAAGACTTGCATATGATATTTTCGGGTAGAGTAATATTGGGAAGATCACGGACAGCTTTAAGTCTACTTGATTTGTTGATCTAAGAGAATCTCAAATGCCCCAACCTTCTATGTCATAGCCAGTTTTCTGAAGATTTACTCAAGTAACATTGTTCTTTGCAGTTCTTCAATACATACAGGTTGCTTGGAGTTATTTTTCCTTTTATAATTTTTTTACCTATATCAAGATCGCGTACCACACATTCTTTTGAACTAAAGACAACTTCAGTTCCTTGATCACACATTTGACTTACACTTAACAGGTTATGCCTTAATCCATCCACATACATGACATCATTAGCTTTCACCTTTTCTTTTAGAAACACGGACCCTTTTCCCTTAATTACCGCAGGAGTATCATTTCCAAATGTAACATTCTTTTCCTTTTCTAGAGCACTATATGCAAGAAGTTTGTTTTTGTCACCTTTCATGTGTCTTGAGCATCCACTATCAATGTACCATTGATTTTCTTCTTACTGTCTGTAAATAAAAGCACCATATACAAAATTTACATAACTTTCATGGTTCAATTTTTCCATATTTTGGAGCTTGAAGGAACATGTTCTTTTGGCTAAACTTTGCTCCTGCATTCAGATTCTTCATGGCCAAAGTTATTGCAATAAGCACATTCAACTTCATTTTGAAGAGGAGAAAAATTTTTATAGGTATTCTTCTATGTTTCAATATCAATCCTTTTCTTTCTTGCTTCTCTTGTCATGATGGTTTTATATGCTACACATTGGACAGCTTTATGACCAAAATTGTGACATGAGAAACATTGTCCATTGAAGAAGAAATTTCTACGATCATAAACTCTCCTTCTTGAATTTACCTGTTGATTGGTGTTTCTTTGAAAATGTTCACCATTAGTGTTCTTTGATTAGGGTGATCATGCTTTACTGTGAATATTCTTTATTCCTTCTTTAGGTAGAATATTTATATTAATTGCTTGTTACTTTTAAACCTGTTGGTAGGGGCACACAAGATTAAATGTATCCAAGACTTTGTCTTTATGAGAGGAAACGTTATTACCTTAATCTCATCTAAGGTTTCAGATCCTTTAGCAAATCTAAGATTCAGAGTCTTTACTTTCTCAAGTTCTTTTCTTAGACTTACTACTTCACACTCCAATTTCTCATTGTGTTTCTCCTTTTCTTCAAGCTGATTTTCCAGAGTCTCTATGGTTATTTTTCTTTCTTCTAAGCGTATTTTACTTTCGTCTAAGCGTATTTTGAGTTGATTTTTTTCTTCAATAAAATCATTGTCCTCTAGAGCATCCAAAAAAGTATCCTTTTCTTCTCTAGATTCTTTTTCAAATGCCATGAGAAGCCTAAGATCTTGTTCACATTCTTCCTCACTATCAGATAACCCATCACTGTCTTCATGAGTATAGTAACCTTTTCTAGTGCTACACCGATTCTTATTCCTTCTTGCTACCTCCTTCCCTTTTGCAGATGTTTCTTTATGAGGACACTTAGTAGCATAATTACCAACTCTTCCACAATCAAAACATTTGAAAGGAAGCTTACCTCTGAACCGTCTTGTGCAAAGTTGAAGTTTCTTTACAAAATTTACCTCATCTTCTTCTGAGATATATCCTGATCCTTCTACTTCTTGTACTTCTTTCCCTTTTGTAGAAGCTCTAAAGACGGCTTCTTTGACTTCAGATGGTCCTCCTCTTCTCATTTCATATGCAGTTAGTATGCCATGAAGTTTCACCACAGTAAGATTTTGAAGATCCTGTTTTTCTTCAAGAGCAGAAACTTTTGACTCAAATTTTGCCGTTAGAGATCTTAAAATTTTCTCAACCAAAGTAGATTCGGTTATTGTTTCTCCCAGATTTCTCATACAATTTACAACATCGTCAAGACGTAAAAATAAACTGGCAATACTCTCATCACTATGCATCTTCAAATTTTCATATTCAATTATGAGAGTTTGGAGTTTTGCACTTTTTACCTTTGCATCACCTTCATAACTTAGAATGATTTTTTCCCATATTTCCTTTGCTGTATTCAGCTGCATGAATTTGACAAATTCAGATTCAGTTAGACTTCCCGTTAGAGCATTGACTGCCTTTGAATTTGATTCATAATTCTTCTTTTCATGGGATATTGTTAAAATGTAACGGCTAGATAAATATCCTCATTAACAATGACATACATGTATACGATGAAGATAGGATCTCATCCTTGTTTTCCCGAGGATTAAATTAAATTGTTTGTTAAAGAAACGAGCACGATAGTGTTATTCCTTCTTCGGTGTCATCTTTCTTGATCTTCAGATTAGAAAGGCTAAGCTTTTGACCATGACCTGCTACGTGCAATTGTTGGAAAAATACGAGAGTGGGGGGGGGGGGGGGGGTGAATCAGTATTTAGTGTAGACTGAAAAAAAATTTACTTTTTCTTTCTCTAAAACCCATACGCTACTTTATTGAACCAAATTCACGTATACACGTGGATATCCTTAATGAAACTTGCGTATTACTAGAGATCTCATTATGCAAATAATTATTTACTTAGATAATTACATCATTCATTCATTAGATGTTTAGTAAGCAGTAAATATGTGTAGTAAGAACAGAATAAATCATCACACATAATCAACACACATGAACACCAGGATTTAAGGTGGAAACCCAATTCGGGAGAAAACCACCGCTGTGGTCGTCTCAGTCTTCAATATTTATTATAAAGAAAACATCTTACAACCATGTACTGGCGTAGACTCATACCAGCACGCATGTACCCACCTGCAGAAGGCTACAACCTTCTCTCATTTACCAGCCTCTCTTGGAAGGGAGCTACAACCCCCTACACTCGTTTACCAGCCTCTCCTGGAAGGAAGCTACTACCCCCTGCTCTCGTTTACCAGCTACCACTGGAAGGCAGCTACAACCCCCTCACTGAAGGCTTCGACCCTCAACACCTCTGCAGACCACATTTCATCAATTTTCTCACTGGATCCAATAGCTTCAACACAACCCTTCAACAAACATACTCTGCCCAATACTTCAAACAGAATAGTGTGACCACTATAACCAGAATATCAGAGATAACCCAGACTTTAGAATAAATATGCAAAAGTAAACTCAACAATGAACATTCATTGAATCAAATATCATACGCTACTTTTCTTTACTGAAGCCGCGTACATACGCGCTTTCCTGCACACCAACCCGCGTATACTTCTGTGTATTTTATTCTTTAGAAAACCCTATACGCACCTTTCATTAATAGAGAACGCGTATACATGCACTTTTGTAGAGACCAACTAGCGTATAGATCTGTAAATGGAAAACTTTACAAAACAGATCAGATCTATAAACTTACCCAGATTTCTTCATTATCTTCAGCAGACTTTGCGCCAGATCTTCACCATTTCTTCTGCTGCAGATCATCCTAGAGATTTATCATCATCAGATCTAGAGATCTTGAACCATTCTTAGATCCATGGGTGCATCATAGATTCAGATCTATCAATTAAGAACAGATTTCCTTCATGCAGATAATCCTTAGAGATATTTATTCATCAACAACCTTTACTTATTCACACCCTTGCACAATGATCTTCTTCTCCTTATATAGATTTAGCCTTTATCAATACCATGAGTCAAAACCACACAAATTCTGATGGTATTCTTGGACAGGACCAAATAGATAATCCAGCGCTTAATACAGTGGGTCAATACCATGGTAATGCCCCTAGGTATCATAGTTTTTAGAGCACAAAAGGCATACGCGACTTTGAGCGTGCGTATCCGCGTGTATACGCAACTTTGCCTCATAAAAATGGTGTATATGCTAACCCTGAATGTATATGCGGGTTCCATTCACAAAAGTAGAGTATATACGTGGGTTGCCTTCACAAAAGTAGCATATACATTGTGACATATTATATTTATCATTTTTCTGGCACTTACTGGAATTGTTTTCTCTGTCACATCTTAACTGATCTGTAGATACATCATTCTTACATCTTTAGCACATAGGTTGCTTATCATAGGAAACTCATCAAGTAGGTTTCCATCAAGGCCAACTTCATCAAGTAGGTTGCCATCAAAGACAATTTCATCAAGTAGGTTTCCATCAAGGACAACATATTGCATCATATTGCCAACAATCTCCCCCTTTGTACTTGATGGCAACCATGATGGTGTTTGATCACCACAACAGATAGATACATTGAATATAACTATTATTCAAACACCATGATATCTCCCCCTTTGACATCAAGGGCAAAAGGGCAGATCAAAACCAACTCTATAGATCTGATGTGTACTGAAGTTACCATGCTTGCTCCCCCTGATTTCATGCTGAAACTTCAAACATATTTTTTTTCATGAAGTACATGACTTTATGACCTTTCCTATCCCCAAGGACTCATACTTACATCAAAGATCCAATCAAGTGGATTTACATATATGACTCAAGTACCCAACCAAGTGGGTTTACAAATTTGATCAAGTCCTTACATGACTAAAAATTGCAATTTTACATCATAGGTCTCAACATGACCTTTTCATCAAATTACAACAATGACCTTTCGTAACAAATACCAAAAAGACCTCAAGAGATCATATTTCAAAACCATCATAAATCCAACAATGCATAATTCTCAGCAAGGCTAATGCTCCCCCTGAACCTGTACACATGTTCTTGAGTCATTTCATTGTTTTCCTTAACATAAAAACATACGCCTCTGTCTCCATTGGAACTCGCGTATATACGCAGCTTTAGTTAATGAAACCCGCGTACAGAAAGCGAAATACAGAAAAATTTCACTCCTTCATCTCCCCCTTAGCTTGTGCATCCTGAACACTTTCAACAGCAAATCATCAAGGCATCTTCATCAAATATCAGAGAATGAAACAAAAATATGAGAGCTGAAACATCACCAGAGATACTCATTAGCACCACAGCTGTGCTAAAGAATGTTGACCCAGAAAAATTTGTCAGCAACCACCCATACGCGGTTTTATGTGTAAAAACTCGCGTATATACGTGACTGTCTTTTAGGAAACCCGCGTATCCAATTTAATCTTATGAATTTAAGCAGATCTGATCTTCTGCATGGTAGAGACTACTCCCAGCTTCTGTCTAAGATATTCGAACGCTTCCCTGGGCAGAGGTTTGGTAAATATATCAACAACTTGTTCTTTGGAGGGAACATACTCCAACTTCACCTTTTGTTCAAGCACTTGTTCACGTAAGAAGTGATACTTGATGGGAATGTGCTTGGTCTTGGAATGCATGACCGGATTCTTTGAGATACTGATGGCACTTGTATTATCACACATAATGGAAATAGGAAGTGAACATTTGATTTGAATGTCTTGTAAGGTTTGCATCATCCAAAGAAGTTGAGTGCAACATGATGTGGCAGCCACATATTCTGCTTCTGCTGTAGATAAGGCAATAGAGCTTTGCTTCTTACTGAACCAAGATACTAACCGGGGCCCCATATAGAATGCACCACCACTAGTGCTTTTCCGATCATCAACATTTCCAGCCCAATCTGCATCAGTGTAAGCATGAAGAGTAAGATCAGCATTCTTTGGATACCATAGTCAAAAGTCTTGAGTTCCTTGTAGATATTTGAATATTCTTTTGACAGCCTGAAGGTGAGACTCTTTTGGATTAGCTTGGAATCGTCCAACAATCCCAACTGCATGCATAATGTCTGGTCTAGTCCCAGTGAGATAAAGTAGACTTCCTATCATAGATCTGTATTCTGGTTGATTCACCGTGGGAGAATCATCATGAGAACTGAGATTACATCCAGTTATCATTGGTGTACTTACAAGTTTTCACTCTTCCATGCCATACTTCTTCAGAATTTTCTTAAGGTATTTTGCTTGTGATAAGAATATGCCATCTGTAGTTTCTGGAAAATTAGTGTTGGTATCTATAAGTTATGTTTCTTCCACATAAATTGTTAGCTTTTCTTTATCAATTGAACTTAACTTAGGCCTCTTGTTATAAATTAACTTGAACTTAGTTTTAGTTGTAGTTTCTGCAACATAGGCTCCTTCTTCCCTTACTCTCTTAGTGGACTTTTCTCGCTGATTTGTAGTCTCCAAAGTGTGACCAGTATCACTTTTATTAACTGCATCTATTAAAGTATTCTCATTCCACTCAATCTGATTTGAAAATTTTTCTATTTTTAGTTTTTCTTCATGGATGAAGGGTGTTAACTTGCTTTTAACCCTTATTTTACTCAGGATCCCTTGTGGATCATAATTCCAAGGAAAATTTTCTTTAAATTTGAATTCCAACAGCTCATTTAATGCTTCTTTCTTTGCATCCCTGTGATTGCAAATGAATGGCCCTATCTAATTCTTTAGTTTGAATTGAGTTTTCTTCTTTGTTTCCATGAAATTTAGAGAATTAGAGTTTAGGATCTACTTGGTATACTCCAAGGCAAAGATCCTCATTGAAGGATGTTTGGGTAACTTGTAAGGTAATAATTTTGACCCAAAGACTCTGATCTCGGTATGCTTTTCATATAAATACCAGTCACCAACCTTATTCTGCTCTGACAACTGCAATATCTTTTTCATTTCTTCATTTATCCTTGGTTGCTCTATTTTTTTTAACATAGTGATCACTGGATGTAAGAATAACTCTGAGAATTATGCATAAGTGAAATCTGTACATTCTTTTCTGAGCAAAGATGTCCAGAAAATGACAGAGAGAGGATTTCCCTCTATGTCAATCTTTTGGAGAGTGACTGGAAAATTATCTGATTGGAAGTATAAAAACATATGGATTAGGAAGGAAGTATATCTGAATACTCCTTCAATTGGAAAATTGATCAATTGATAATGAATGCTATCTGTAATGAAACCATCATAGTCAAAGATTATTGATGGGGGTTGCCTTAGGGAGAAAGTGGATAAGAACCCCGAGATGGAATCATCTGTATGTTCATCAGTAAAATATCCAAGAATGAAGGAAATCATGGAAATCATATGTCTTGAACCTTATGGGAATTTGGCAGTAGAATATGGAGGATTTAGCATAGGAAATTCTACATGTGATGGCATAAAGGTCTGGAAAATCATGAATCTCTTGGGAAAATATAGGCCAATATACAGCTTGGTGAGGGCCTCTATGGATAAAGGGACTGCTTGGGGGTCAAGTTGAAGCTGAAGCATCTAGTTGATTGATTCAGAAGTAATATTGAAAAGCACTTCTTATTGGCATTTACAATGGCTCTTTGATCAGGCACATAATGCTGTTGACATAACCTAATAACTTCTTGTCATGGATGGGTTAATGGGACAACATACTTAGGCAAATGGGATTCCCCAATATGGATTTTTTCTTGATCATCTAAGGACTTCTCATAGCACCAATTATGAAAATCTAGCAGATTAAATTCAACAATGGGATTTGTTATCTTATAATCAACATCAGCCAATGAAATGTGTTCAATGTCTATGAATGGGGGTTGTAAAGGATTGTGAACAATAGCAGTCTTAGAATTCATGGCAGGGGTTGGTTTAGGGACTTTGGAAGCTTCAGCTTTGCTAGAGCTCTACTTTTTAGGAATTTTGGGCTACTTCTGCAAGTTTAGATAGTTTGCAGAGGTATTTTTACTTTTAGCAGAGACTTCTTGGATAAACAGGAAAAGTATGGTCTCTTCTTTGGGCTTTCTTTTCAATTAGGTTTTTCAAAGAGGTTTACAGGCTTTTAAATTGGTTTAAAACAAGAAACAAGGGTTTCCTGAGTCTTTTATTGAGAATTGGGCTAAAAATTCTGTTGAAATTGGGAGCAGAGGCTTAGGATACCTTCAAAGGCTTTTCAGGCTTAATTTGGTGCTTGAAATGGTTCATCAAGCTATAAAAACTCACAATTTTCCTTCAAAATAGCACGCAACAACAAAACAGGGTTTCTGGGAAAAAATTGACAGGGTTTGGCATGATTTTGGACTATTCTGATGGAATTTTTTTGATATTTATGGATCTATGAATGAAATTTTTCTTTTAAAAGTCCTTTAAAATTAATTGCAGGCTCAAATTTCATAGAAATACCTTTTGTATACAAGTATTTGGGCTTCGGAACAGTTTCTGAGTTTTATGAATGAGTTGATAACTTCTGTAGATTTTCTGGAGCAATATAAAGCTCCTCGACAGTCTTCAATGGTCACAGGGTAAATTTTGCAGGCTTTTGGGCATAGAAATGGCAAAAAATGACGTTTTTACAGTCGGGAAGCTTCGTGCAGGGTTAATGTGCAAAACAATAAGAAATGTATGCATTTTCGTAAATTTATTAAAAATTTTGGTTACATTTAACTTGCATTGAATGATGGTTACATCTAGCGGGAGTAGTGGTTTCGGACTCGGACGATCAAAACCATCAGTGGTTATCGCAAGGCATTACGATGGTAAGTGGTTTCGGGGCTAATCCACGCGATCCAATAAGAGATGGGCAAATGGAGGAGAGATAAAGTTCTAATACCACCCATTTCCCACATAAATGGAACGGGGGTGATCCCGCAAGTTTTCTACGTGATATTGGATTTTAGCCGTCGGATCAAGGTTTCAAATGTGAACGGTCGCGATTGACTGGTGGAGTTGTGTTGGAATGAGAGTGGTGGGACCGGAGTTTCATAACACAGTAGGATAGTTTGAACTTTATATATCAGATTTTAATAAACTTTAAACTATGGTTTGATGTAATGATGAAGGGGTTAGGCTTTTTTAATTAAAACATTTACAATGTTTCAATCAATGCATTGGAGTGAGAATTTATTATATAGTTTTATCAAATGTAATTAACACTTGTTTAAACTACATGGGGTGGGATATTTGCATATAGATATGTTTAGACCAATGGGATAATTGGGCGGGGTTTTATATTTGCGCACATGGGATATAAAATATTGGTATAAACTTAAAATAAAGGGTTTGGGGGTTTATTTTAAATATAAAGGAATTAATACTATAAAGGTATGAGTATTTAGGGATGTATTAAAATAAAAAGTTAGTAGTTAATATGAATAAAGGGATGGTGAAAAAGGAAACAAAATACATGGTATCTTTAAGTAAACTGCAAAAAATAAATCATTGTTTATCTTTGTTGTATTACTTCACTTTAACTTATGATACACTTTAACTTAAGATAAATGCATTTTGAGGGTTTATGAATGATTTTTGAAAGGGAATGAGATTATCTATTTAGGGTTTAGCTTTTACTAAGTAAAAATGGGTTTTTACTTAGGAAAATGGTATTATGATTTATGAATGAAAGGTAAATGTTGATGAATGTGGGTCTAGTGTGGGAATTCAATATTTTTAACTAATCAGTCATCGAGCCCTAGGTCCGGTCCCAACAAAAGTCAGAGAAATGCTCTGAGCATTTTTTACTGATAGTTTATAATACTGAATATTTATAGGGGAGGGGAAATTAGTGATTTTTGCCCGATGATGCTTTATTACATGATTGTTCAACTGCTTTCTACCTACCCATCTTTATTTCTAATATTTTCACATCATTTTCATGGGTGCGTTTAGGCTTGCAACCCTAAAACATTTTTCTTTCAAAGCATAAACTATCTAAGTTTACCTTATTTCATCCGAGGGCTCATATTAAACTGTTGAGCTCCTCATTATTCTCTACCTATCTACTGATTTTTCAAGTTTAAACTGTTTGGAAATTCTTTATTCTCTATCTAAAACATAAAATTGAAAGCATGAAAAGTTAAGATTAAACTGTTTAATTGATCATGGATTATGACATTTATTGACACTCTGCACATAATCATTATTCTTGTAATAAATTAAAAGTAGTGGCATTTGGACTTGCTCACTTTCAGACCTTATTTTATCTCTTTTTTCTTTTGGGGTCTATATTTTTCTAAGTCCTTTGATATTTTTTTTAGGATTTTTTACCCTCTTTTATTTTTATTATTTTTCATTTTTAAAAATATGGGAAAACAACTTTGAGAAATCAAGGTATGTACATATTTACAAGACTATCAATATCAATTCAAAATTTATGAACCCTTTATTATAGGACCCTAACAGTGGCTCCACTTAGGGATGGCATTTCCTAGTGAAATTTCAAGAGCTTTTAGATCAGTGGCCTTTGGAATTTGACTTTGATGACCCTGTAAATGTCTTTTGATATCTGCAATTATTCATACCTGTGATATTTACCTCTCAAATTTTAGGCCTTCTCTCTGGGCTTCAACTTTGTTAGGGAAACATCCAATCCAATCTAAAATCTACAATGTATATGTACAATGATCAAAGTGAATAAAAATTAACTATTTGTTAACTCGGGATAGTAGCAGTGCTTCATCATTTTTCCATTTACTGGTCCTTCTTTAAGATCTTTTCCATCCATTTCTTTCAAAAAGAAAGCATTATTACCTCTATATCCATAAATCTCATAAGGTCCTTTCCACAGAAAATCAAATTTTCCATGTTTACCTTTGTCTTCTCTTCTGGAATCCCACTTTAACACTTTATCTCCAATGTATAAATCATCCTCTTTACTCTTTTTATCAAAAAAATTGATCTTATCCTGAATGACTTGAGACTTGATATAAACTTCTTCCCTTGTTTGTTGCAAGTGAATAGTTTGATTTATCCTTATTTGAATGTCATTTGTTTCAACTTGTAACCCTTGGATAATTTTCATCACTGGTACACCTAGGGAGGATGGAAAAAAAGCATCCATTCCATAGACAAGTTGGTAAGGGGAGGTACCAATGGATTTTTTAGTAGTAAGTCTATCTGCCCATAAGGCATTGACTAACTTTTTATTCCAAGTCTTTTTATTGTCTTCAAGTAAATTTTTGATGATGTTTACAAGGCTCTTGTTTGAGGATTCATCTAGGCCATTACCTTGGGGGTAATATGCAGTAGAGTGGCCTAGGGTAATATGTTATTTATGGAAAAATTAAATCATTTTCTTCGATTTGAATGCTGCTACATTGTCAATAATTATCTTTTGGGGACATCCAAATCTTGAAATAATGTTACTTTCTAGGAAAGAGATGATGACAGTACATGTAGCTTGTCTGGAGGGTATGGCTTCAATCCACTTGGTAAAATAATTAGTGGCTGTCAAAATTCACTTTTGCTGGCTTGAAAATGGAGGGTGAATTTCACCAATGAAGTCTGAACCCCATTGTTGAAATGGAATTTCAGTTGAAATGGGCTTTAAAGGCAGGGGTAACATTTTTTTCTTACCCTCAAAAATTTGGCACTTGTGACAGGAGGTCACATATATTTTTACATCAGAAAACAAGCTAGGCCAGTAAAAACCAAATCTCAGAATCTTGTGTACAGTATTTTTCCAATAAATATGTCCTCCATAGTCACCTGCATGAAATTCTTCAAGTATTTTGTCAGCTTTTTCCTTTAACAAACACTTTAATAAAATCGCACTATGATCTCTCCAAAAAAGTATATTGTCTAAAATACAAAATCTTACTGCCTTAAGTTTAAAAATTTGGCTTTGGTTCTTGACAATCCAGGAGGAGCTTGTAAGTTAAGTAGTACAAATATGATATATGTATACCAAGGTGAGTCTGAAAAGGCTTCACTGATCGTTGGAGTCGCCATCTCTTCCAGATCATCTATTTAGGCAATAAAATTTATGTTTAAGGCATTACAATTAAATCCAGCCATAAGTCTGGCTAATCCTTGACCTTTGATGAGCTTTGTGGGTTTTATCTCTACGTCATGTTCTAAGATAGTGGCAATCCACTTACCTCTACTTCCATCAGGACCATCCTGAGTAAGAATGTCTTTTACTATAGAATTTGGGACATAGGCAATAATGTGAGAGTAGAAAATATAAACTCTGAAGTCTTTAATTGCCTTTGTCAAAGCTAAGGCTTGTTTCTCCATGATGTTGTACTTCAAAGGGGCATCTCTAAGGGTTTTGCTAAAGAAATATATGGGTTGTTCAAATCCCTGGTCATTTTTCTCCAGTAAAACTGCAGTAATGGTGTGTTCTAAAGCAAATGAAAAAATTATGAAATCCTTCTTAAAGTCAGGACTTATTAGGACTGGAGTTTTGGTTAAGGCCTGTTTGATGGATTAAAATGACTGTTTAGCCTCAATAATCCATTTAAGAACTGAATCTTTTTTTAGCATGTTATTTAATTCTCTAATTATCTCAGCTAAGTTGGATATAAATCTTCTTAAAAAATTAATATTACCTAGAAAGACTTGTAACTCTTTGATGTTTCTTGGTCAACTAATGTTAAGAATTTCTTCTATCCTAGCAGGATCTATTCTCATTCCTTCTTTAAAAATTATGTGTCCAAGTAACTTGCCTTCTTCTAATCCAAACAAACTTTTCTTAGGGTTTAAAGAGATGCCAAATTTCCTGCATTTAATAAAAACTTGTCTCAGATGATCCAAGTGTTCATTATCAGTTTTAGAAAACACAGTAATGTCATCTAAGTAAATTACTAAGAAATCATGTATTTCCTTTGCAAAAGTTATGTCCATAGCTCTTAGAAAGGTTTCCCCTGCATTCATTAGACCAAAAGGTATTTTTACATACATAAAAGTGCCCCAAGGAGTAGTAAATGTTGTTTTGGTTTGATCTTATTTTTGGACTAAAATCTGGTTGTATCCCGAAAAACCATCTAAAAGTGAAATCCTAGAAGAGCCAACTACCCTTTGTAATATGTGATCTATTTTAGGTAAAGGGTAATTATCTTTTAAGGACACTTTGTTTAGATTCCTAAAGTCAACACTCAATCTAATCTCTCATGTTTTCTTTCTTGTTGGAACTAGGTTGGAAACCCAATCAGAATATATGATTGGTGCAATTATCTGTGCATCATACATTCTTTTCACTTTATTTTCTATCAAAGGCAATAAAACAGGGTTAATTCTTCTCAACTTTTGTTTAAAGGGCTTTCGATCTTCTTTTATTGGAGTTTTATGTTGAATTATATTGGTATCATAGGATTTGAGATCCTCATAACTCTAAGAAAAAACGTCTTGATATTCCTTTAAAAGAGTAATATATTTTTCCTTTTCTTGTTGAGGTAAGGTTTTGGAAAGTTTGATTATTTTGGGTTTTAACTCTGTACCAATATTGCATTTTTCTATATCAGATCTAACTGGCTCCATTTTGGGTTTTCTAGCTACATCAATTGAGTCAAAAAAATCTTCTAAGGGAGTTAAACCTTTGGGTAAGAAATTATCCTTAAGATTCAATATGTCAGATTCATCATCAATAATTTCTTCAATCTCTACTTTCTCTAAGTTATCTATATCTAATTGACTAAATTCAGTTGGTTTAGCAAATTTTACTTTATTTACATCTATGTTATTCAAATCAATTTCACAATCTAAATCTTGATCTATAGTAAAATATGTGTCTATCTTAAAGTTCTGAAATTCACCTTCATTGTTCATAAATTTGTAAATTTGTTCATCTTGAGAAAAAAATTACCAATATTTGAGGTTGTCTAGAATGATTGGTCTATGCTTGACTTTAGCAGTATATCTATGATTAAGTTGGAATGGTAAATTTCATGTACTAGCAAAGGTTGCTAGACAGTGAGCCTGTATATTTTGTTTTCTAGGTATAGCAGCAAATTTACATTCCAATAAATCATCAGTTAAATCTATCACAGTGTCTTTGTATCGGCTTAATCTAGGATTGTAAACAGAATATACTCCATTTATTTTCTCTATGATCAAATCTGAATCTCCCATGATTAATATTCTTTTTCCTCCTAAGTTCCTAATAATTTGGAGTCCTAGAATGAGGGCTTCATACTCAGCCATATTATTGGTACATTTGAAATTGAGCCTGAAAGCATGGCCTTCTGAGTGATTAGTCTCCATGTTGGTTATCCAAACTCCTGCTCCTGCTCCTAACTTATTTATAGAACCATCAAAGTCTAAATTCCATAAATATTCATGAAAGATATTATCATTGTTTGGTTTTTTCCTTTTCTCTATTAGTTCAGTTTGGATTTCATTAGTTTTAGAGTTACATAAGATAAAAGAATCAAGGTAAATTGGTGTAGAGTAAATAGGGTAATTTATAGATCTTTCTGCACTACTGACCATGTACTTCATCAATGCTTCCCTATATAACTTCTTAGGTTGACCAAAAACTGATATAGTAGCATAGGACATGTCCAATTGTAGAGATCCCTGTAACTTAGCTCCCCATGAGAGAGATAGTAACATTCCATATTTAGGTGGGATATCAACTACTAAAATGTCCATTAATATACTCTTACCAGGATATTGAACTAGTGTTACACACAGATCCTTGATTAAAACTAGGCATTTAACTTTACTTGAATCAAATGAAAAAAAAATATTTATAGGGCCTTGTGATTTCTAGATTTAGAGTTTCCATTATGGCTTTGGGCATTATATTATGGGAAGCTCCTGAATCTAGATTGAGTTGTGTAAAATTTGATCTTGAATGGTAAGACTAATATAAAATGGAGGAACTGCTCCATATGCATGTTTTCCATTCACATCTGGGCCAAAAATCAATTCAGGTTGATCATCATTCAAATTTATGGAATCTTCTCCATCATTTATGTTTAATGTTTCAGCTATGGTTGATTTATACAAGTCATGTTTTACCAATTCTGTTAGAGGAATTGGTATTTTTAGCTTTGCAATTTTAGATTGTATGTTGAAAGTAGGTTGTGATTTACTTATTTGAATCAATTCTTCTTTGGTAACTGTAGTATGTGTTGGTTTGTCTTGTTTTTCTGCAGCTATGTTTTCATTTTCAATTTATTTGACATTCTCTATTTGAGTTTCTTGTGTTTTACTACTCTTAATTTTCTTTTCAGGGATTGTTTGTGAAGCAGTAGATGTTCTTTCAGACTTAGAATTATCAGCAGGTTTTTTTGAAGTAGTAATTTTTGGATCCACTAATTTAGGATCAGCAGAGGGTATTTTAGGATCTAATTTTGTTGTTTTAACAGAATTAGAAGCTTTTGCAGTAGTGGATTTCTGTGAATATTTTGTAGCTTGATAAAATTCTTTAGTAATATCAACAATCTTAGGGCTTGATGCATTTTTAGGACTATAAATGTTTTGGGAAGAACTAGAGTTTTGCTTATTTTCCCTTGGGAGAATTTGCAGAAATTTTGTTTTGGGAGATTCTACTGTTTTCTTATTCTGAGCTTGGGTAGTTTTCTTGGTAGAAGACTCACTCTTTTTCTTATTTCTAAGGTTATATTGACTGTGTATTTCATTTATAGCATAATCATAACCTTGTTTATAATCAAAGGATTGACTTGAATCTAATTTGAGTTGTTGGAGTTAAAATAATTCCTGATCTTCCTGAGTAAGAAAAATAGTATTATATCATCTATTCCCATTAGATTTATTGCATCCTCGTAATCATAATTATTCTGAGAACTTTCAACATAGTTCTCTTGGAAGGGGGGCCTTATTGTCTGGTCTGGGGTTGTTTCTTTTGCTTTCCTTGAATTTGTGTTTTTCCTAAAATTGGAATTTCTGATTTGATGTTGATTATCCCATTGAGGTCTTCGCTCTATGTTATCTAGTCTATCCATCATCCTCTCTAATTTTTTAGCTAACATGTCTATTTTTGTGTCTAAATTAGAAGTTTCTTCTTTAATGGTCACTCTTCTCTCATTTCTTATTCTAGCTTTTCTGGCTAAAATGTTTACTTATACACTAACAACATCTATTTGCATTCTTTCTAAGGTTTTTTCATTTCTTTCCCTCAACTAATAAACCATGTCTTTGTCAAATCCATCTGGTAATTTGAGTAGGACAGAATCAGGAGTGGGTTTAATATTTGCAGGGATGGAATTGTAAACACTTTTATATCTAGTGCAGTAGTCTTGGACTGACTCATTTGGAGCTCTTCTCATGGCATCAAATTAAGACAATATCTGGAGTGGATTATTTTTATTTTCCAATTTATTTAAAAACAGTCTATGAAACACAGCTAAATCAGTTACGCTACCAGCAACAAGACCTTTAAACCACTTCTTAACTTCTCCTATCAATGTTTGTGCAAATAACCTCATTTGAACATCTGAATCATCAATCTCATGGAGTTCAAAGAAATCTATCATTTTAGTTATGTGTTGTTGAGCTGTATAATGGGTTGTGGCATCAAACTATGGTATCTTACTCTGATAGTATTGAGGCATGTCATGAAGTTGTACTAGTAAGACAAGGGGAGTATACCTAGCAGCCATAGCTTGAAGTTTAGCTTGGCTAGGAGGTAAAGTAGTAGTGCTTGGGGCTGAACTGGAAGTGGTAATTGAGGAACTAAAAGTTGTAATTAAGGTGCTGGGAAATGAAATTGGAATAAAAGTGGAACTACTGGGGAATGAGAATGATGTGCTTGAAAAATCAAAAGATGAGCTAGTAGATATAGTGGACGAATTGAGTGGCGGAAATAGTACTCTAGGCTATAAAGGTAATTTAGAGATAAATGGATCTATAGATGTGGTGGAATTGGAAGCTATATATGATGTAGCATCATATAGATATGAATCTACATTTGGTACTATGGTGGTATATAATTGTGAAACTGAAGGCTTAGTAGTATAGACTAATAATTGAGCTAATTCAATGGCTTCATCAATATCTTTGAGAATAGCAGTATTAATTTCTTCAATTTTAGTCTGATATTCAACTTTCTTTGAATTAGATTCTACTGTAATATTTTTTTGTTTTGTTTCCAAGAATGAAATAAAAAGAGGGTCTAAAACAGCAGTATAAATATCACTTTCAGATTGACTTCTAAACAAAGAATGTTCAAATTTCAGATGAAAATCTATATCTTGTAAACTTACTAATTTTTGTGGTAATGAATTGACTCTTATTAATGACACTTCAACTTCTAAATTTTCTATCTGTTTTTTCTTTTTACCAATTCGGTCTGGGTTGTCTACTATAACAGCATGTTTAGGATCCAGGTTAGAGCTGGTATAGTAAATTTTCCTGGAAGCCAGAATTACAATTTTTTAATACCCACAACTTATAAAAGCAATCTTAAAGTAAAATGATAAAATAAAAATATTTCCTTTAAGACAAGTTTTATGACTAAGTATTGGTTAGTCCCCAGTGGAGTCGCCAGTATGTTATCACTCTAGTAATACTAAAGTTGTGAGATTTTTGGTTTTTAGTCAAAGAACACTACAGGTAACCACAGACCAACTCCAAACTCTAGGATATAGCCTTCCTAGTGTTCAGAGAGGGCTCTCTCTTTAAGTTTTAAATTTGTTTAATTGGTAAATATTAGGCTAGTTATGAATGTGAAACTTTAGTTTGGTTTTGATTCATTTGGTGGGAAAAATAACTTGAAGTAACGGATAGTGGGAGATCTATTTGTCCATTGGGACAAGGATTCAAAATCACCAAACAGAACTGGGATCAAGGCCAAGAGGACAAAATTTTTCAGAGTAAGATATATAACCCTTGAAGATCTTGGAAAGTTGTTTTTATGAGGTGGTATCATCGAGATAAAGGGAAATTAAGGATCCTTTGATCCGTAAAAAGAAGTAGTAGGCAGAGTTAAAACGAGCGAGGGAGAAATAAATGGTTCCCTACACTGGAAATTAGAGGAAAACATAGAAATGATAACTAGATAAAAACAGGGTGCTCTTAACAAATCCTTTAGTAATACTCCTAGTTATTCATTCAAATTTAGAACAAACATAGATGGATGCATGTAACAAAGAAAGATAAAAATGAAAAGTAAGGAAATACTTCACTCCAAACAGCTCATCACAATAATCCTGAAGTATGATGCCAATTGGTTTGATCCAGCTTGATACTCGAAATTTGAATCACAAAAGCTTTCAAGTCCAACAAAAATGACTATAACAATCTCCAACAATTTTATTCCACCCAAAATACTTCAAAAGATGAAGTATTTATACATACTTCTTTACAAAATATCCTAGAATGATTTTATGAATTATCTAAGGGAAATAAAATATCTTTACAATAATAATAGAGACAGTTGCTTAACAAATCAGCAAGTTGTCCTATTTATTCAAAAAAATAGAAACTGATTTAGGATAAGAAGCAGTTGGCTGCCTTGGTGTCCTCCTTGTTGGCTTTAGATATTTTTCAATTTGTTTTGGGAATCTGATTTTCCTTGTCTGATACTCTTTCTCTGATTCTCTTTATTCACTGATACTCTCTAACTTCGGATACTCTTTAACCATATTCAAAATTGTTTACTACTCTAAAAATCTATCTTGACTGTAAATCAGAAAACATTTTTCTCTTTCTTTCATCTGTCTGTCTTTATCCTTCATAAAAAATTTGTGAGTGACTGCCAATCCTCGTCTTTAGGAATTTGTATCTTCTTTAATTTTCTGAAGTTTTCATCAGCTTCAGTATATCTGGCAAAGGTTGGCTTGATGACAAACAAGTGCTTTATCTCATACTGTAAATTGAATAAGTCCTCAAAACTTCTAAGTAGGAATTTTCCTGTTGGAATGCCTTTCACTGGTGGTTTATTTACCTGTTATTTTGCAAACTCTCTGATCTTCTTACAATAGTCATTCTAAGGCATCATTTTATCATTAATGACCATAATGTTAGGCAGTCATTTTTGCCTCAAATTTGTAAATTTGACCATAAACCTGGTTATGGTAGTATTCATACTTTTACACTTTTCTTCCAGTTGCCTCATCAGATTCTTCTTTGCAATAACTTTCCTAATTTCTAGGATAGTTCCAGTCCTATCTGTGATCTTGAGTTCTTCTAACTCTTGCCTGTTTTTGTTGTTTAGGAAAGTGATTAGCTTTAAAGCTTTCTCTCGTCCATTAGCCAGTTCACTCTGAGTTTTTAGAATTTATTCTTGAGCTGCTAGTAATAACTCTCTCTGTTCAAAAATTACATGAATTGAAGGCCATACATCATGGATGGTTTCAATGACATTGTTCCACAGATAGTTTTTGATATATGATATTTGTTCCTTCAATGTCCATTCCTTCTGCAATTTCTTCAACTCTTTATTCAATCTGATGGCATTTTGCTCATGTGTTTTTTCATTGATCTAAGCCAATTTATTTGACTTCTCAAGATTTTCTACACCTGTTTCAATCTGTTGATTTCATTTGTCTTAAGAGACATTTCCTCCATGGCCTTTACCAGTTGGTTGGATTCATCTGTATGTTGAACTGTTGTTGTAGATGATTCAGTATTTGAGGTTGTGGATGAAGTTACTGGAACTGTAGTAGCCAGTGGTTCTTTAGGTGACAACTTTTTAGCTAAATTTGAGGGCATTGTTGTAGTAATTACAGGAATAACTATAGAAATATCTAGTATTTTTATGTTTCTTTCTCCTGGACAAGCTCATCCATTTGTTTTTCCATTTCCTTAATTTGAGCTATCAACTGAAAAATCAATTTCATCATGTCATATTTTTATTTTTTCCCTTCTATTATTTCTTTTGTTTGAGGGTGTTCATTTTGAGGAATTTTAAGTTGTTTCCTCAAAGCTATTATGTCCTCATTCTTCTTTTTCACCAATAACTCTGTTGCTTTGATATTAGCAGGGTCATATCCCACCTGTAAAACTAGTTCTTCTAAGGCTTTTATCATGATATCCTTAGCATACAACGAGGCTTTTTCCATATTCATCTGATCCTGCATGTTGGAAATGGTGTTTTGGAGCTTCTAAGCACCCATGGCTTTATTTGTGACAATAGAGTATAGCATTTCTAAAGTCTGTCTGTGGAACTCAATCTGATCAAGAGCATGAATCTTATCTGTCTGAACTTCCAAATCAACCTTTTCATAATTTGCCACTATCTTTGGAGATTTGATTGTGGGCTACAACACTGACCTAATTAGCTTTTTATTTGAATAATAAAATTCAGACAGAAGCCTGTTTTGCAGACTTGGTGTCTGTTTGAGATATTGAGAATAAATATTGTTTTTTATCTCTTCATTCTTCAGTTTGATCTGCTTATATTTCTCTTTGATGTCCAGGACTTTATCCTTAGCTGCCTGTGATGAAGAGGCTTCCATGCTCTGTTATCTTTCTATCAATTTTGCATCTTCATTGTTAACTTGTTCCTCAATTTGATTCTTTGTAGTTGGCTCATTTATGATCACAGTGGAAACATCTGTTTCTGGCAAATTAGTGTTGGTATCTATAAGCTCTGTTTCTTCCACATCAATTGTTACCTTTCCTTTATCAACTGAACTTAACTTAGGCCTCTTGATATATATTAACTTTAACTTAGTTTCAGTTGTAGTTTCTGCAACATGGGCTCCTTCTTCCCTTACTCTCTTAGTGGACTTTTCTGGCTGATTTGCGGTCTCCAAAGTGTGACTAGTATCACTTTTATTAACTACATATGTTAAAGTATTCTCAGTCCACTCAATATGATTTGAAATTTTTTATATTTATGGTTTTTCTTCATGGATGAAGGGCGTTAACTTGCTTTTAACCCTTATTTGACTCGGGATCCCTTGTGGATCATAATTCCAAGGAAAACTTTCTTTAAATTTGAATTCCAATAGCTGATATGATGCTTCTTTCTCTGCATCCATGTGATTGCAGATGAATGGCCCTATCTAATTATTTAGTTTGAATTGAGTTTTCTTCTTTGCTGCCATGAAATTTATAGAATCAGAGTTTAGGATCTGCCTGATATACTTCAAGGCAAAGAACCTCATTGAAGGTTGTTTGGGTAACTTCTAAGGTAACAAGTTTGAACCAAAGACTCTGATATCCATATGCTTTTCATGTAAATTGTTAGAGTCGGTATCTTCATCCCTCCGTCAGAGATCAAATTTATCTTGTTGCATTTCATTTTAGGTGTCTCATTCAGTTCAATCAGATGCATTCCATTAGGAGCATGGATCATCTGACGGTAGGGTTTTGTCACTTATATCCCTCACGTCATGTACCTGCTGGTCTAGTTTTGTTCATCAAAATCATTTACAGTCATTTTTGGTCTCCTAGTTGGCAAACAGTCATTTTAGGGTTTTAGTCTCATTAGGTCTAGGGTTTTATCAATCTGGTCTCAAAATGTCTAATAATGGCCAGCAGGCACATGAGAAAGTTTCAAATAAGGTATCAATACAAAAATTTCATCATCATAATGCTTGAGAATAATTTTATCCTTTTGTAAAAAATGCAATGTAATTTTCAAATTATTTAATTGTAATAATGCTCCATTCACAACCCTGGTCTCCTTTGCCAAAACTCCATGCCATCCATCCCAGCAAAACAGGCAACAAGCTCATCATTCAGTCCAAAAGTCAAAAACAAGCAAAACAGAGTTCTTTTGAAAAAGTGTCAAAGTGTTCAAACATTACAAAGTGGGTTTTCAAAAAGAAAAAATTAAAATTTTTGGCATATAAGATATTTTCAGATCCAACACTCCATTTGCATGCCAAGAGATAGCATTGAGCCGAGACAAATCATGGAGGAGAAAAGCAAGTGTTTGGAGGGCAGGCTGTGTGTAATTTGTTGAGCACGATGCACTGGGCAGGTGTCACGATGCATCAGTGGTGTGCAGCACATCAAGCAAGTTGACTGTGTGTAAATTTGAACCGGCGCAGTGCATTGGAGGGGCATGGCGCACTGGTTTAGTTGCATAGAGCACATGGCTGAAACACAAATTTTTTCCATTGCTTCCAAAAAACTCCAAACCGACTTGATCCTCCTCGCTCCAAGTAAGTTCATGTGACCTTGTAATTTCCATTTACAAATGTTTGATGCTGAATATGAGACTTTTAATGCCAAGACTCAAACCCTATCATCTTGTTGAGAATTGCTCCCTTAGGGTTTTGAAGTTGGTATTTTAAAATATAATTTTGTGCCAAATACTCAATTCCCCACCTTGTTTTTTCTTCTCCCTCACTGTTATCTCATCACTACAGTCCATTCCCCTATCTCCCTACATCCCTAAATCCACTCATACCCATCTCATTCCCATTATCCCTATTCCATTTGCAAAATTTCCCCAAATCCCAAGTTACCCCAAAAAATCAAGTGGTTGTCCCTTGTCCCTAAATTTATCAAATCACAAGTTTTCAAAAGGAAAATTCCACTTGGTTAAATTCCATTGTCCCCACCGCCCTATTTCCTCGCAGTCCCTCCCACACTACCATACATTTGGCACTAAACAAAAGTACCCAAATTCTCATTTTCATCTCATGCAAGCCAATACGCACCTTGCATAGACCTTGGACATCATGGAGACAGATAATGATACATCATATGACCGAGATAGTGATTCCACCACTGAGCTACATGCACCTAGAAGGCCTCATAAGAGTGGCAGACATGTGAGACAGGAGCCCACCTCATTGGTTGAATTGCAGGCTTGTCCACTTGCCATGGCATGTTTTCGAGAACAATCTTGTTATCAATTTTGTGAAATGATTGCTAGGATTCATTATCATCGGGAGTTGGCTCGTTTTTTTGTATTGCATTTACATGATGGTCAGGTCACCCTTGCCGGTGTAACTTTCACTTTGACACCGGAAACAATCTCTCAAACAACCAGAATACCGAATGTGGGAGAACAGTGGAACAAAAGATAGAAGGTGGACAGAGTGCATTATGAACCATATATCAGGCCTAGCTTTGTGAGACAACTCAGCAGAGTGTTCCCATTCCGATTCCTAAAGGATTCCTATGCGCCTCTGATGAAACTCATTATCAGATATTTCAGTTGTGAGGGCCGGTTTTCACGCCTCTATGCCTACCATATCAGGTTATTGATGCATTTCACCAGGGTGAGGATGATGAACATCCCTTATTTCATGTGTCGGAATATCTAGAGAATGACCACTCTTGTGCAGAGGAAAACTCCCGAGCAGCAGTACAATAGTATTTATCACTATGCACTCATTAAGATCATGGTTGTACATCAGCTTGGATTGCAGGGTATTTCATGGGAGGAATTCATTTCCCATAATTTCTTCACAGCTCCTCAGGTTCCTCCGGAGGTTGTCCATGATGCAGGTGAAACTTCACATCAGTATGGAGGTCAGGAGGCAGGGACTACTAGTGTTCCGATGTATATCACTTATCAGAGAGGCAATAAAGGATTATTTGCAGCAGCCCGGTGAGTACTATCTCCACCTGGGGTGGAAGGGGTCTCGTTGTCGTCATCAGCAACACAGGTACAGGTACAGGACAGAGGTAAGAGGCCTATGTAGGATGAGGGGCCTTCAGGAGGCCAAGACAAAAGTTTCATACTTATTGATGAGGATTTGAGCTCTCCAAGCTCAAAGTTGAGAGAGACTATTCAAGAGCAGAAAGCGGAGATAGACACATTGACTGTCAAGTTGCAAAGAGCCCAATGGATCATAAAATACCTGGAGCAATGAAACAAATAGTTGGAAGATCAACAAAAAATCATGGAGTTGCAAAACATCCGTGAGAACCGGCAAGCTGCCCAAAGAAGCCAAACCGAGATGACATCCATTGAGCGAGAAATTGAGGTTGATAGATTGACTTGGCTTGAGAGGGTCAATATTCATCTTGAAAAGCTGTTGGAGAAGGAAAAAAAGGAAAATAACATGCTTAGGCACATGAAGAACCATTATTGGGCGCGAAATCATGTTTGCAAAGCACGAATCAAAATTCTGAAGGCAAAGCTAAGGAGGGCACTAAAGCGTCACAAAAGGCATGATAGACTCCAAATTTTTGCCGAAGGTTCTTTGGCCCAACATAGTTCTTGATGGTGGACATTCAGCCCAAATTTCAAGAAATTTGGGAAAATTTTTGTCAATTTTGAAATTTTTGGCTTTAAAACAAATTTTCCTGCCCGACGCGTCGCACCACTTGGCGCGCACTTATAATTGGCAGCTCCTCTTGAGGAAAACTTTGCATTTCTAGATTTTTCATCAAAATTTATGCATTCCTACCCATTACCTAAGGATTTTGATAAGTTTTGGGTTGCTTGAAGGGTCAAAAACACCTTAAAAATGGTCTTTCTGCCACTTTTTGGACACACAGGAAACAGTGTTGGGAGATTTCATTTTTAGAGGGGCAAATGGAAACCAAATTCAGAAATTCCACTAGGGTTGGAAATTAGACAAGCAGAGCTTTCCAACGCACTATCCTACACTCAATTTGGACTCCAGGAAGGCCCTCAAAATCAGCCTCAAAGTGGCGTGATGCAAAGAGATTTCAGGCGCGGCGCATAGGGAATTTTGGCTCCTTTTTCACTCATCAACTTAGATTTTTGCCTAGTTTTGGCCAGTTTGACTTTTTTATCTCCAAATGTGAAACTCTTGATGTAACTTGATGTAATTTCATAACTTTGATGTAATTTTGGCACATTTTTACTCATCCAAGTATATTCATTCACTAAAAAGTGAATTCTAACTTAATGAATCAGTTTCCTATATTATAGATGCAAGTTGTTCCACTGCCTATTTTCCAGTTTTTAGTTTAGAACTTGTTGAAACAGCTCCTAAATCATTGAGCTCGACCCCTAGAGGCATGGGGATGAGTTAGGCTTGTCTATATCTTGTATTTTCTCAGTCATTTTCAGGGTTGGACACTTGGGATTGCTTGGCACTTCATTGTACATTTCATCTCTGCAATTTTGGCAAAGGAATAGACCAGGGTTTGCAGCACTCTTGGGATCCATGTGGCTCTATGTTTTGATGGTGTGTTTCTCTCTATGATTGTAAGTTTACTGATGTTTCATGTGTATCATTTTCCTTCTTTCTTCTCAAATTAAACAAACAAGTTATAAAGGTGGAATTCATTAGATTGCTTTGCTCTGCATTGAGTTTTGTTTAATTTTCCATGTTCTCATCTATTTGAAGAGGATTCTTGAAATCCTCTTGCCCTCTTCAGCTCCTCACCGGTATAAACTATCCATTCATTCAACCCAAATCATCAAAACAATTGCCTTCCTTGCCCCATTCAGAACTCTACAAAAACAAGGCCTCATCCCCGGACCCAAAATCTGCCTCTCCCTTTGATCCAACAAAAAACCTTCAAAATCAGATTCAACCTCCTTACATATATACCTAGCCTAAAATCATCCTTTTTCAAAGTCATCTCAAGCCTCATTGATTAATTTTGCTGAGATTGACCCAAAGAGAGCCCTCTCCTGATCTGGTAGGGCTAGCTACCCGATTAAGCGTGGTTTGATGTTACCCTAGACTCTGCCTTCCTTCAGCCTAAGGTAGATTTAGGCAATAACATAAATACCAGTGACCAACCTTATTTTTCTCTGACAACTGCAATATCTTTTTCATTTCTTCATTTATCCTTGGTTGCTCTATTTTTGTTAACATAGTGATCACTCGTTGTAGGAATAACTCTGAGAATTTTGCATAAGTGAAATTTATACATTCTTTTCTAAGAAAAGATGTCCAGAAAATGACAGAAAGAGGATTTCCCTCTATGTCAAGATTTTGGAGAGTGACAGGAAAATTATATGATTGGAAGTATAAAAACATATGGATTAGGAAGGAAGTATATATGAATACTCCTTCAATTGGAAAATTAATAAATTGATAATGAATACTATCTGTAATGAAACCAACATAGCTAAATATTACTAATGGGGGTTTCCCTGGGGAGAAAGTGGATAAGAACCCCAAGATGGACTCATCTGTATGTTCATTAGTAAAATATCCAAGGATGAAGGAAAGCATGGAAATCACATGTCTTGAACGTTCTGGGAATTCGGCAGTAGAATATGGGGATTTAGCTTAGGAATTTCTACATGTGATGGCATAAAGGTCTAGAAAATCATGAATCTCTTGGAAAAATATAGGCCAATATACATCTTAGTGAGGGCCTCTATGGATAAACGGACTGCTTGGGGGTCAGGTTGATTGATTCAGAAGTAATAGTGAAAAGCACTTCTTTATTGGAATGTACAATGGCTCTTTGATCAAGCACATAATGTTGTTGACATAACCTAAAAACTTCTTGGCATGGATGGGTTAATGGGACAACATACTTAGGAAAATGGGGTTCCCAAATATGGATTTCTTCTTGATCATCTAAGGACTTCTCATAGCACCAATTATGAATATCTACAGATTAAATTCAACAATGGGATCTGTTATCTTATAATCAGCATCAGCCAATGGAATGTGTTCAATGTCTTTGACTGGGGGTTGTAAAGGATTGACAACAATAGCAGTCTTAGAATTCATGGCAGGGGTTGGTTTAGGGACTTTGGAAGCTTTAGGTTTGCTAGAGCTCAGCTTTTTAGGCATTTTGGGCTACTTTTGCAAGTTTAGATAGTTTTCAAATGTATTTTTACTTTTAGCAGAAACTTCTTGGATAAACAGGAAAAGTATGGTCTCTTCTTCTTGCTTTATTTTCAATTAGGTTTTTTAAAGAGGTTTACAGGCTTTTGAACTGGTTTAAAACAAGAAACAAGGTTTTCCTGAGTCTTTTATTGAGAAATTGGGCTAAAAAGTCTGTTGAAATTGGGAACAAAGGCTTAGGAACCTTCAAAGGCTTTTCAAGCTTAATTTGGTGCTTGAAATGGTTCATCAAATTGTAAAATCTCACAATTTTCCTTCAAAATAGCACGCAACAGCAAAACAGGGTTTCTGGAAAAAATTTGGCAGGGTTTGGCCTTATTTTGAACTATTTTGATGGACTTCTTTTGATATTTATGGATCTATGAATGAAATTTGTCTTTTAAAATACCTTTAAAATTAATTGCGGGCTCAAATTTCAGAGAAATACCTTTTTTATGCAATTATTTGGGCTTCGGAACAGTTTCTGAGTTTTTTGAATCAATTGATAAATTCTGTAGATTTTCTGGAGCAATGTAAAGCTCCTCGGCAGTCTTCAATGGTCACAGGGTAAATTTTGCAGGCTTTTGGGCATAGAAATGGCGAAAAAATGATGTTTTTACAGTCGAGAAGCTTCATGCAGGGTTAATGGGCAGAAGAATAAGAAATATATGCATTTTTGTAAGTTTATTAAAAATTTAGGTTACATTTAACTTTGCATTGAATGATCACATCTGGCGGGAGCGGTGATTTCGGACTCAGAGGATCAAAACCGTCAGTGGTTATCGCACGGCATTACGATGGTAAGTGGTTTCGGGGCTAACCCATGCGATCCAACAAGAGATGGGCACGTGGAGTAGAAATAAAGTTCTAATACCACCCATTTCGCGCAGAAATGGAACGGGGGTGATCACGCAAGTTTTCTACGCGATATTGGATTTTAGCCATCGGATCAAGGTTTCGAATGCAAACAGTCATGATTGACTAGTGGAGTTGTGTTGGAATGAGAGTGATGGGATTAGAGTTTCATAACACAGCGAGATAATTTGAACTTTATATATCAGATTTTAATAAAGTTTAAACTATGGTTTTATGTAATCATGAAGGGGTTGGGCTTTTTTAATTAAAACATTTACAATGTTTCAATCAATGCATCAGAGTGAGCGTTTACTATATAGTTTTATCAAATTTAATTAACACTTGTTTAAACTACATGGGGCGGGATATTTGCATATAAATATGTTTAGACCAATGGGATAATTGGGCGGGGTTTTATATTTGTGCACATGGGATATAAAACATTGGACTAAACTTAAAATAAAGGGTTTGGGGGTTTATTTTAAATATAAGGGAATTAATACTATAAATGTAGGAGTATTTAGGGATTTAATCAAATAAAAATGTAGTAGTTAATATGAATAAAGGGATAGTGAAAAAGGAAACAAAATACATGTTATCTCTAAGTAAAGTGCCAAAAATAAAGCATTGTTTATCTTTGTCGTATTACTTCACTTTAACTTATGATACACTTTAACTTAAGATAAACGCATTTTGAGGGTTTATGAATGATTTTTGAAAGGGAATGAGATTAGCTATTTAGGGTTTATCTTTTACTAAGTAAAAATGGGTTTTTACTTAGGAAAAAGGTATTGTGATTTATGAATGAAAGGTAAATGTTGATGAATGTGGGTCTAGTGTGGGAATTCAATATTTTTAACTAATGAGTCATCGAGCCTTGGGTCCGGTCCCAACAAAAGTCAGAAAAATGCTCTGAGCCTTTTGACTAATAGTTTAGAATACTGAATATTTATAGGGGAGGGGAAATTAGTGAAATTTGCCTGATGATGATTTATTACATGATTGCTCAACTGTTTTCTACCTACCCATATTTATTTCTAACATTTTTACTTCATTTTCATGGGTTCATTTAGGCTTTCAAACCTAAAACATTTTTCTTTCAAAGCATAAACTCTCTAAGTCTACCTTATTTCATCCAAGGGCTCAGATTAAACTGTTGAGCTCCTCATTATTCTCTACCTATCCGCTGATTTGTCAAGTTTAAACTGTTTGGAAAATCTTTATTCTCTATAGAAAACATAAAATTGAAAGCATGAAAAGTTTAGATTAAACTGTTTAACTGATCATGGATTATGGCATTTATTTACACTCTGCACATAATCATTATTCTTGTAATAAAGTAACAGTAGTGGCATTTGGACTTGCTGACTTTCAGATCTTATTTTATCTCTTTTTTCTTTTGGGGTCTATATTTTTCTAAGTCCTTTGATCTTTCTTTTAGGACTTTTTACCCTCTTTTATTTTTATTATTTTTCATTTTTCAAAATATGGGAAAACAACTTGCAGAAAGCAAGGTATCTACATATTTACAAGACTATCAAGATCAATTCAAAATTTATGAACTCTAATATTATAGGACCCTAACATATGGTACAGTCAACTCCCTCCTAATTCCCTCCTTGGCACACAACTCCTTGAATGCATTTTAGGTCTACTCCCTACCATTATCAGAGCTCGAAGCCTTGATTTTATTACCAAACTAGTTTTCAAAGCAAGGCCTTGTACCCCAGAAACTTCGAGAAGAACTCATCCTTCTTTTTCATGAAAAATATCTAGGTCTTACTCGAGTAATCAACTATGAAGGTGACGTAATACTTGTACCCACTAACAGTTATTGTAGAGAAAGGACCACAAACATTTGAATGAACAAGTTCCAAGATACCCTTGGCCTTTTTATCTCTACTGGAAAAATAGGATTTGGCATACTTTTCAAGTGTGAAACCCTTGCACATATCATGTTGATCCATGTTTCACTATGGAAGACATAACACTATCTCCTCAATAATACTCAGTGCACTATGGTGCAAATACCCCATGCGCCTATGCCACAATTACCCAAGCTCCCTACTTGAGTCATAGCTCCCTTTGTTGATAATGTTTTGGTTGTCTCACACTCTAATTTGCACAGGCTCTTGTACCTAACCCCGATCTGCTTCACCACCTTAGAGTCTGAGGGTTTTATAAAAGCCCTACCCTATTTCAATTGTTAGGATATTCTGACACATAGGAAATAGTTAAGAATAACTTAGTCTAGTGTATATTTAGGTAAAGTGTGTTTCTTTACCATGTACATTTGTAACTTATAATCTAACGGTCACGATTTGTAGTGATCTAATGGTTATCTCTCACCTCGGTATTAACAACACTTGATCTGTGGCTTAACACCCGATTGGTCCATGATCTCTATTTAAAGAGCATGGAGGGTCATTTGTCTGGTAACCATTTATGATAGAAACATATGTAAATTTTCTTTTTATATTAATAAAATTCCTGAAGTGGTCGCGTTGCCTCAGGCTGTGGATTGTTTCCCTCTTTGAGGGTTTTAACCACGTGATTATACTGGTGTACTGATTTGTGATTTTTTTGTGAGCGGTGACCTTTGGTTCTTGATCTATGAAACTTACCCTATAAATTCCTACATGGTATCGGAGATATTTTGAGGGCTGTGTCCGTTGTTGATGAAAATCCATTGCCAATTTGACTGCATGTGAATGCTATTTTGTGGATTTACTATTTTTGAACATTTTTGGGTTTGTAGAAATGCTTGGTTGTGTCTAGAGCATTTTTTACAGTGAGGAACGCCTTTCGTTTCATGCGAAAAGGTTTCCGGTTGCCCAAGTTATGATAGTTTAGATCTGGAGGTATAAAGCATCTGTTTTGTAGTTATATTTGTTAATAGTTTTGCTTATTTCGGTTCCCTTTTTTATTTTTGGTTTTTAGGGTTTATTTATTTTCCGGATATATACCCTCTTCTTTGTGTATGCTCTTTTTTATGCACTACGTGCAATCTTGGCAAATCAAAAACAAGAAAAGGGATTTCTTTTTGCTACGTATGCTATTTCCCCGCGTCTTTGTGCAATCTCGGGAAATCAGAAATAGTGAAAAAAATGATAGTTGCCGGTAAGGCTAACCGAAAATCTAACATTCTGTCGTAAGGCTTTGTATCTCATTTTTTTTCCTCGGTTTTTTTGTTTTCTTGTGTAGGAAAAGGCACACACACCGAGGAGTAAAAATAAAAATAAAAACAAAACAAAGCAAAAAAAAAAAAAAACCCCACTTCCTCCTTTCAAACAATAACGTGATCCTTTTACTATCTCACATGGTGAGGAGTTAGTTTATGAGAATAGAGGTCTTGGGTTCAAATCTCTTCCTCAAGCTTCTTTTTGTAAAAAAAAATTGTTAAAAGGGGCGGATTTTTTTTTTAAAGCCGCATTTCATCCCATTCCCATAACTATTCGGCATCTTCAACTCGTTTTTCCAAAAAGGCATAACTTCTTCATCCAGAAGCTGTTTTTCGAGCTGTTTTTGTTTAAACAGCCTAATTTTTTGAGATATTTCCATTGGAGCAGTTAGTTTCGGCTTTTCTCAGCTTCAGTTTTTTTTTAAATGGAAAGTGCATGCCCGATTATTCTTAACAACACCAATTATTTCCAATGGCTACCTCACATGGTATATATAATTAGAAGTAAAGGGCTTTATAGAATAGCCACAGGGGTAGAAACTAAACCTTCTAATGATGATAAAGTCGTTAAATGGGAAAATAAACAAGATCAAGCACGAGGGTTGATAGGAATGTCCATTTCTCAATATCTTCGATTTCATATCCTTAACATTGACACCCCTCATGAAGCCCTGGATAAGCTAAATATTGTCTTTGGCATTCAAAATCAAATCAAGGCTCACCAGCTTGAAAATGAGTTACTTACTTTGGACCCTAATAGTTTCTCCTCTATTGAATACTTTTTGTCCAAATTCAAGACCCTTAGACTTATTTTAGAAGGTTGTGAGGTCAAAAAGGAAAATAGTAGCCTCATCTATTGCATTCTTGCCAAGCTTGGCCTTGCTTACTCTATATTTATTTCCGCCTTCCATTCCACTAGAGAAGCCATCATTTCTTCAAGAACCACCTACAATAATCCCTCTTTTGACCTTTTGTGATTCTTAGATAAGAGAACAATAAAATCTCTTACACCTTGGTCTTATCACTTCTGGAAACGCTTCTAAGAAAGCCTTAGAAGCCCAACAAAAATCATATCAAAAGAATCCCAAGAAGCAGTATCCTAAAAAGTATGGTCTGAAACCAAACAAGGGTCCTAAGCAATTTCAGCTGCAAACTGAAAAAGAAACTCACCAAAATGATAAGGCATATAAAAATAAATGAAAGAAGACAGATAGACATTGCAACTTTTACAATCGTGATGGCCATATAGAGTCCAAATGTTTTAAGAAGATGGAAGACTTAGAAGCAGCAATGAAGAAGCACAACATCAATTTGGAGCACTCTTCACATTCATCTTTAGGAATGGCACTTTCTGCTTGTGGTTGTCAAGCATCAAGATATGTTTATGCATTAAATGTGTCTTCCTCTTCTCATTCTCATGAGTGGCTCATTGATTCTGGAGATTCTTATCACATGGCCAAAAATAAAGTCATGTTTTATTCTTTAAATGATTGTAACACCAAACATATTTATGTTGGTGATGATATATCTCTTAGTGTTGAAGGATATGGAACCATTCATCTCGATAATGGTCAGTTTAATGATGTACTATGTGTTCCTACCTTGTCATGAAACCTTCTCTCTTTTTATCAGATAACTCATTCAGGTGAAGGGAAAATAGTAGAATTCTCACCTCATGATGTTGTAATCAAGGACCTAAAAGATCCTAAACATATTTTAGCTATTGGCATTGTTGATGATTCCACAAGGTTGTATAATTTTGACAACTTTGGGTCATCATGTCTTCCCTCCATTTTTGTTGCTCATAACGATGAAGTGAGCAAACTTTGGCATGAATGATTTGGTCACTTAAACTATCGCTCTTTTCAAACTCTATGTAAGGAAAATATGGTGATGGGTATTCCTATGGTATCTTTTCGAGATGGTGTTTGCTCCGGATGTGCACTCGGAAAACATCATCAGGATAGTTTTGAAAAACATGCCTCTCGGCACGCTTCAGCCCCTTTGCAGCTTGTGCACAGTGATTTATGTGGTCCACTTCTTTTTTTTTCTTTCTCTGGTTGCAAGTACTTCTTAACTTTCATTGATGCTTTTTCCCGATGCACTTGGGTATACTTCTTAAAACTCAAGTGTGATTTTTTTAACATGTTCTTGGCCTTTAAGGCCTTTGTTGAGAAACAATCTGGACATCAAATTCTTAAGTTAAGATCAGAAAATGGAGGAGAATATGTTAACAACAAATTTATCAACTTCAGCACTGAGCATGGCATTAAATTGCAACATAATGTTCCATATACTCCACAAAAAAATGGTGTGGTTGAACGGAAGAATCGCACCTTAAAAGAAATGGCTAATTGTATGCTTCAATCTAAAGGACTTGGTCTCAATTTTTGGGCAGAAGCCATTAACTGTGAAAATTACATAGTAAATCACACTCCTACTAAGGTTTTAAAGAATATAACTCTGGAATAAGCTTGGAGCTTAATCAAACCAGATGTAAGTCACTTTTTTGTTTTTGGAAGTGATGCTTGGGCCCATATTCCAAATGTGAAACATAAAGCCTTAGAACCTAAGAGTGAAAAATGCATTTTTGTTGGATATTCTGAAGATGTCAAAGGATATAGACTTCTTCAACCAAAATCCAAAAATATTATCATTAGAAGAGATGTAAAATTTGATGAAAATATATCGGCCTGCGAGTCTAGTTTAGCGAGTGTGCCACCTTTGGCCTGCAAGCCTGATTTGGCATATGTGCCACCTCTCTCTCCTTCTCTTCAATTTTAAATAGCATTCCTTCTAGTTCAGATGATGAAAACAAGGATGAAAATCCTCCTCCACCTCTTGAAATTGTTCCTTATACTCCACCACTTCCAAGATGGGTCCGCTCTACTTAGGATGCAGCAGGTTCTCTTGCAGGTGACCCTGCCAATCGACAACGTACACGTTCTTAGTTCGAAAGAGCCTCTCCCTTATTAGCTGAAGGTCAGGAAAAACTTGATCCAGAAACCTTTGAAGAAGCCTTCGGTCATCCATATTTGGATGAAGCTATGAATGAACAATATCGTTCCTTATTAGTGAATGATACTTTGGACCTTGTTCCTCTTACAAAAGGAATAAAATTTGTTAGATTCATATGGGTTTACAAAACAAAGTTTGGACCAGATGGAAAAGTGGATAGACATAAAGATCGTCTTGTCGCTAAATGATTTTCACAAGTTGAAGGCATTGACTATATTGAAACCTTTTCCCTTGTTGCCAAAATGAATTCTATCTGCCTTGTTCTTTCCCTTGTTGCCTCCTTTAAATGGAAATTCCATCAGATGGATGTTAAATCTGCCTTCTTGCATGGAGATTTACATGAATAAATATACATGTAACAACCCCCTGGATTTATCCAAAAATACTCCATCCTTGTTTGTCGCCTTAGGAAGTCTCTCTATCGTCTCAAAAAATCTCCTCAGGCTTGGTATGCCAAAATGGATAGATTTCTATTAGATAATGGCTCTTCTAGGTGTCATTCTGATAACACTCTCTACACCAAGAAAGTGGGTAAGTCCTTCACCATCCTTGTTCTTTATGTTGATGATATTATCCTTACTAGTAGTGATCCAAACCATATAAACCATGTGAAGTCTAGCCTCAAAAAGAAGTTTGAAATGACAGACTTCGGACACTTGCATTATTTCCTTGGTCTTTAAGTCTTGCAATCTAAGCAAGGCATTACCCTCTCTCAGTCCAAGTATCCCTGTGATATTATACACCACTTTCACATGGAAGACTGTAAGCCAGCCCCTTCTCCCTTTCAGTCTGGAGTCAAGATTTTAGTCACTTGTACTACCCCTGAAGTTGATGCTACCTTATACCATCAACTTGTTGGTAAACTTTTGTATTTAACCCATACTCGTCCTAACCTTTCCTTTGTCATTGGTCTTGTCACTCGGTTTATGCACCAACCCCATGAAAGTCACTGGAAAGCAGCTAAAATAATACTTTGATATATTCGAGGTACAGTTCAGTTTGGGATTCATTACAGTGCAGGAGCATCTGCATTGTTGACTGGTTTAACTGATTCTGATTAGGCTGGTGACCCCGATGATTGGAAGTCTACTGCAGGATATGTATTCACTCTTGGTTCAGGACCTATTACTTGGTCTTGTAAGAAAAAAACTGACATCTCTCTTTCTTCAGCAGAAGCAGAGTATCATGGTGCAGTTTAAGCCAGTAAGGAAGCCATGTGGCTTCGTTAGATCCTGTCTGAATTTGGTCTCCATCAGCATCATCCAACTACACTTTCGTGTGATAATCAGAGTGCCATTTAGCTATGTAAAGATCCAGTTCAGCATCAGCATATGAAACACATTGAACTCCACATACACTTCATCAGAAATCTCATTCACGATCATGTTCTTGAAGTGCAATATTATCTAACCAATGATCAAGTAGTCGATATCTTTACAAAGGCTCTCACAGAAGCGAAGTTTACCAAAATTTGATCCATGCTTGGAGTTCAGGAAGGTTTTCATTAAGGGGGGATATGCTCTAATGCCTCCTTCCTTCTCCTATTGTGTCACTTTTGTAAATCCTTCAATCCTATCCCAATTTGTTCTTAAGGGGGGATGTTAGGATATTTCGACACATAGGAAATAGGCTCTTTTTGTGTCACCTTTGTAAATCCTTCAATCCTATCCCAAGTTGTTCTTAAGGGGGGATGTTAGGATATTCCAACACATAGGAAATAGTTAAGAATAACTTAGTCTAGTGTAGAGTTAGGTAAAGTGTGTTTCTTTACCATATACATTTGTAACTTATAATCTGACGATCACGATTTGTAGTGATCTGATGGTTATCTCCCACCTCGGTATTAATGACACTTGATCCGTGGCTTAACACCCGATTGGTCCATGATCTCTATTTCAAGAGCATGGAGGGTCATTTGTCTGGTAACCGTTTATGAGAGAAACATATGTAACTTTTCTTTTTATATTAATAAATTTCATGAAGTGGCAGTGTTGGCTCAGGCTGTGGATTGTTCCCTCTTTGAGGGTTTTAATCACGTGATTATACTGGTGTAATAATTTTTGATCTGTTTGTGAGCGGTGACCTTTGGTTCTTGATCTACGGAACTTACCCTGTAAATTCCTACATGAATGTCACCTCACACCCCTTATCATCCAATGTTGAAACTCGAACAATATTCCTCTTGAGTTCATGTATGTAAATTACATATATGAGATACAAATGGTTTCCTAAATTCCTCTCAAATTGAATTGTATTATTTCCCTCAATTTGGTACTTTCCATCATTTCCCATCTCAAAGTAGAACTACATGTCCCATTCTGACAGTTTGTTGAAGTACTTCTTGTCTCTCGTTATATGACAGGACGCACCACTATCCACATACCATAAATTGGAATTCATTAAGCTTGTCGTGCAAGTAATGAGTGAAAACTCCTCAAAATAAGAAGAGAACTCATCTATCTCTGCAGAGGCCACTACATGGTCCTTCTTGGATGCTTTCTTCCTGTTAGGGAATTTAGTAGCATAATTCCAAAACTGGTGGCACGAAAATCATTTGATCTTGTTGAGATCATTTTTCTTCTTCTTGCCATTGGAGCTCAGCTCTCCACCACCACTACTCTTTTTCACTAATCTGAAAATGGAAATATTTTTAATGTTATGAAAAGTATCCATTCTGATATAATTTAGTGTGCAAAGTGTTCTCTATGACTTGCAGGTTAAACAAAGTAGTTTTGGTTTGTTTCTGAGTTTTATGTGTGAGGATTTGTTAATTAAATTGATTGTTTAACATATCATAGCAGAAATACACAGCAAGTAAAATTCACCATAACATAACATAGCTAATTGTTGAGGCAGTTCACCCCTCCTAGGCTACATCTGTTGGTCCAAGGCTCCCAAATGGCATGTCCTTGCTCTATTAATTTTCTCAAAATGGTTACACAGTGAAAAATATGCCTAAACAAGAAAAACCAGCTACAAATTCGACTTCAGAAGATATAAAATAGCTATAAATGGCTTTTGTTTCACCTTAAACAATGAAATACAACCCAATATAGTGCCTTCTCCATGATGGCCCATATGGCTCCTTCCTCTTCCCTGAAGAAAAATCTATTGTAGATCACCTCTGTTTTCTCTAAAACCTATTCCAAACTTTTCAGAATGCTGAAGAAACCAGAAATTCACTAAAATTTCATCTTGCTTGGTCAAAAATTGAGAAAGTTATGGCAAAAACAATTTTTTTCCTAGTGTCCCCCAAAATCCTCCTCCAAAACTGGAGGAACTCCAGTTAGCAGTGCCAAAATGGCAACTCCGCTGAAAAAAAATGGTTCGCTAACCTTAAATGTCGGAGGACTGGCTGTTAAATTAAATGTCGAGTGGGGTGGCATGTGACCACCCTCACACTCACCGCCGCATAACAAGCCATCTGAAACAGTCGGGTTTAAATGTGGAGTGGTCACGTTGTAATGGTTAATGGTTAGGCTAACCATTCCCGCTGCTTGCGAGCGCTGAGTTCCATGGCTGGTTCATGTGATCTCTGGGTTAGACCTAAGGGGCTAGCCCCTTTTCCCTCCGTCATTTTTCAATTCAAACTATAACAATATGTTGTAATTCTTATCGATTAATTCAAATGCGAATGGTGCAATGGTAAGTCGTGTCACTAGTACATTTGGCGGAAATTCCGACACTTGGTTCTGACACTTTTCGACCAAATGTCAGAAATTTCCCCAAAATTTTTCAATCCCGCCTGAAACCGTCGTTATACCAATGTCTAGAGAAAAGTGTCGCAATACCGACACTTAGACAAAGTGTCGCAATTGCGACGTTTGGAGGAAGACGTCGCAATTGTGACAATATGCCCCAAAGCGTCGCTATTTCAACGGCTGCCTCCAAATGTCGCAATTGTGACACAATGTCTAAGTGTCGCAATTGTGACGTTTGGAGGCAGTCGTCGCAATAGCGACGCTTTGTTTGCGACACAATGTCTAAGTGTCGCAATTGCGACGTTTGGAGGCAGCCATCGCAATAGCGACGCTCTGGCCGCCATCAATATAACGACACTTATATGCAATAAACGACATTTATATGCCTTTGCAAAAATGGTCGGCTTACAGAGCAGCGCGAAGAGTAGTTAATGGAGGCACCTTTGTGATTGCGCATAATTTGGAGAGAAAATAGTAATAATGAGAGAGGCTCCTTTAATTGTGTCTTTGATTTGTGAAGGTGTGGATTGTACAGCCTGCAATTCTATGCTGTTGAGAAAGACTTGCAATCCTCTCGAAACAACACTGTTTTGAAGATGCCTGGCGAAGAAACGGACATCGGGTTCACAACTGTTGATGAACACATCGTAGTCCGGCGAAGAAGGCACCAAGGAGGGTATTCTCAGTGAATGAGGGATGTTGAAATATTAATTTCAACTACCCTATCCTCTGGCCGCTTTCTAAATCTGTTTGAATGGCTCTGTCAAACAGCCGCTTTCTAAAACTGATGAACAGTCAATTTTGGTTTTGAAATCACAGTCCCTGCACACTTAAAAATAGAGCGTTGTATTGTTTTGGAAACAGAGCAATTTAATAGTAAACGCGGGAGATTTTAATTCAGAAGAACGTGGTCCCATAAACCACAGACCAAATTAGCCATCCACATGGAAGCAGGCGATTCGATCGCGTTATTTTTTGGCCCGCCTGCATTGTGGAATTCCGGACCCGAAACATTATAGGGCGGAATTAATTTGATTTTCACGTCACATTTTTCCTCTCTATGCAAAGCCAAAAAACGGACCCGAATTTTTATATGGCGTATTCTATGAGGTTTTCGCGTCACAAATTAGGGTGACATCAGCAAGCTATTTTGGAAGGCGAATTTGTGATTGAAATTGGGTTTATTTTTTTTGAAGTCCGGACGTATGATATAGTTTTATTAATATTTTGTTATAAGTTTTGTTTCACCACCCGATAGTTATTTAAACCATTGGCTCATATATAACATATGCGCAAATATTTCACTTTGGGCATTTGTAATGTGGGCCCCGAATACTTTAAATAGGTACATATACATTAGACAATTTAAAAGTTTTAAGGATTGCACCCCCAGTGCAATTGTTTGTTTATAAGATTATATGATACATGTGAGATAAAGGTTTATTATTTATCATATATAAATAAATTTTATCAATATTGTACATTTACACTTTTATGAGGTGATTTTATAAGTAAATTCATAAATATCTCTTTTTAATCCTCATTTTACTCCATGAATATATTTGGAAATGAAATTTCAATAGATTAATTTTCTCCTAACCTATGTATCATCAATATTGTACATTTACATTCTTAATTATGAGGTGATGTTATAGGTAAATCCATGAATATCTCCTTGTAATCTTCATTTTACTCCATAAATATGTTTCGAAATGAAATTTCAATAGATTAATTTTCTTGCTATTATATTTTTTACGAAGATATGGTAAGGAATTCTCTCTTGTTCTTCTTAGAAATAATTATATATAATTTTATTTTAGTTTTCAAAATAGATTAAAAAAATTATATGAGAAAAATTATTAATTCATCAATATGTGTGTGTGGGTGTGTTGTGAGGAATAATTTCATAGTTCAACTTAATGGTTCATTATATAATCATGTGATCATCACCAATGATATATCTTAAAAAGCAACTCAAAAGCCATGTGTACAAAATCGATGTATACTCTAGAGAATTACTCCCTATATCACTAGCAAATTAGAAAATATGCTGGTCAATTGAGTGTCCAAATTGCTAACATAAATTATCAACCAGGATCAGAAGTCGAATGGCGTGCGCACTATATGTGCAAGATAACCTATCTCTTACTTTTTGTCGTTTTTGGATTTTTATGTGAAATTCTAAAAGACAAGTATGGTTATGGATATTCAAGGCAATGATGTCCTTTATAATGATTTACCAACTTGAAACTGAAAAAAAGGAATTTGAAACATACAATGACAAAACTTGAAAGGAAATGAAAATGTGCTACTGAAATGAAAAAGTGTTGTTAATCTAATAAATCAAAACAGTGAACTAGTGAGCATGAAACCAAACTATTCTTACTGCTGTCTAAACACAAAAGAAACTATGCTGAAAGAAATCCAAAAGTTGCAATAAAGTAAATCTAAATCAAATTACATCAACTTGTCTTCTGATCCCTCATCATTAGTCCAACTATGATTTTCAGAAGTAACCATAAACAACTTGAGTAACTGATATCTAACTTGCAGAAAGTAAACTAATATCAAACCATACATTCATAATTCAATCCCTCACCATCAGTCCAGCTGTGGCTTTCGGAGGTAACTGAAGATGTCATGCACAATTTAATATTTCTAACTTGCGGAAAGGAAACTAATATCAAACTACACATCCATAATTCAATCCCTCACCATCAGTCCAGCTGTGGCTTTCGGAGGCAACTGAAGATGTTATGAGCAATTTAATATATCTAACTTACAGAAAGTAAACTAATATCAAACTACACACTCATACTTCAATCCCTCACCATCAGTCCAGTTGTGGCTTTCGGAGGTAACTGAAAATGACATGAGCAATTTAATATATCTAACTTGCAGAAAGTAAACTAATATCAAACTACACACTCATACTTCAATCCCTCACCATCAGTCCAGCTGTGGCTTTCGGAGGTAACTAAAAATGACATGAGCAATTTAATATATCTAAATCTAACTATGGAAACAAATGTGCAAGACTGAAATAAACAAAGCAGTACTGGAATTAAACAAAAACTAAGAAAAATAAATTAGCAGCAGAACAATATTGATTCCATGTCATTAGTCAAAAGATATGCAAATGCCCGGGCTGCCATGAAAAATTATGCTAAAATCTATGATTTCAAAAAGCAATCTAAGTAAGGAAATATGACAAAACAGAATTGAAAGAAACTTATCTAGAAAACATGTAAAATCCTCCTTGGATAGCAGGGGCCCTCTGCTACCAATTTGGTGAAGTCCTTAGCTCCTTGAAGTTGTAATCAGAATAGCATCAAAGAACTGAATTTCTCTATTAAAAAGAACTCACAAATTTACATCCCATTCCATCTTGAACTTTGTTACAAAAGGCTTCTCTACTACTTTTTCATTACTTTCTCATTACTTTCTCATTACTTCTTCATTACCTATGATAGGAGAAAGCTTCTCCTATTTATACAAAATATGAGGAGACATCTCATTAATGGGAGTCCATGAATCTCTCCCTCCATCTCTAGAGTTAGAATCAAAATAGGAAATGATAAGACACATGTCTTTCTAGAGTTTCAACACAACTTGAGGAATGAGACACATATCCTCTTAGAGTTTCAATACAACAAGGAAGTGAGACACATATCCTCTTGATCCCATAATCTTCTCCAACCAAATTCAAATTTGGCCTTAGAGTGCCACATAAGGGTCTTCTAGAAATCTCCTTTTGACCTACACATGTCACAAAACTCATAACACATATATAGATATATGAAACTATGTTAATTTTCTAGTTTCTAATCATAAATTCACTTAAAATACATCAAATAAATAACTTTGGAAAACAAGGATCCTAACCCATATATTTATGTAAATGGTTATTTGATGTAGGGTTTTAGGTCAAATGGCTATGAAATAAGAGCTAAATGGTTATGACATAATGGAAATATGTATGAATATGGAGAACATTTTTGAGACTCAACATACCCCCCAACTGAAGTTGTTGCATGTCCTCATGCAACTATTGCAATGATTCATTTATCCATGAGTTGATCTTTTATGAGTTTTGACTCATATAGATTCATTCCAAACTTTGCTTCTTGATATTTTTCTTTTTGGCAAAGTATAATACATTTGATTGCAACATTTTTTTTTATTTTTTTTTCAATGGTTGGTTCTTGTGTGACAACCATTTTTTTTTTTTTTTTGAAGCATTGGTTCTTGTGTAACAATGCTTTATTTTCTTTGTTGCATCAAAGTTCATGAAAACATTTAGAATCAATTACTTCATCAATTAATTGATCATTTGCAAGGCATATAATCTTTTGAATCATGTTGCAACAATAGTTGGTTGGGAAGTATATGTGGATGGAAATGAAATGAAAATGTGTGATAGTGTATGACATGTGGATATGAAATGATGTCCTTTCCCCCCAACTAAAGATATGACAATGTGAAAAAGGGAGTGAGGAATTTTTCAAAGTTACAATTTTAGCATTCTAATGAATTACATGACTAAAAATTAGAAAACAACATACCTTCACTTACCTTAAATGTGGATGAGTTGTGTATGTGTGGTGGCTGCAAAATTCTGATCATATTCTTCTTCAAGTAGTTGAACAAGAGGAGTCATGGATAAAGAGATGAGATGACTTTTTATTGCTTCTACTAAAACTTGCTGAATCTGCTCCAAAATGCTGAAAATAATAGTCTTCATGTCTTCAAAACTCATTGGCATAATTCCTACTATGTGAAAATATGTTCTGATGTCGAACATAGTAGGAAATTGTTGAATTAATGGCCATTAATGGATGCCACTAGTCAACACGAGAACTCTCACCATTGATGACAATGAGAGTCAAGATGCCCAAACACATCTTGCTAGGTACGAATGATTTTGCTGATGTCGAGTCACTTAGAAGATCTGACGAACAAGGGACATTAATGTATTCCCATTGTTTGTCAGCATGAGAACTTGCCATTAAGGCATGCAAGCCTCAAGGTGTTTTACAAAGAACTTAGACTCAAAGGACTATGGACTCAATAGTTTGCATTGAAGCAGGGCTTATTTGCGGAATGAAAATGACAAGAAATGAAAGATGGAAATGGAAGATGAAAATGACAAGAAATGAAAGATGGAAATGGAAGATGAAAATGGAAAGTAGAAATGGAAATGGGCAATAAGCATGTGAATGAGCCTCTTGCTTTTATTTGTGGTTATGAATGGACAAAAAGAAATGGAAAGTGGATGTGAATGTAAATGGAAAACATGAAATGAAATGAGGTGAATGGTTTATTATGAGGTATGGATGTGATGGAGACAATAGTATTTGAAAGTTTTTCAAATGTTTGGATCTGATTTTACATCAGCATATTTCCTCTTTGTTGCTGATCATCCTCTTATGAAACAAATTGGTCTCTTAGAGAGACACCATTCTCTTGTAGTCATTTGTCCTTCCTCCTGGAACCTGCAAAAAAAAACTAATACTTCTTCTGCAATGGAATGTAAGATTATCAAAGGAGAGAGGTGATAAATCTCTCTAGTTATGATATTTACACACAAAACTAAGAATTTGTATTAATGAAACAAGTTCTCAAAGGAAAAATCACAAGAATTTATACCTGTTTTGGAATTAGTGCCTCAAGTTGAATGTAGCTTCTTTTCAGCAATTTATTTCATTATTTGTCATTTCAAACTCTAATGATGGATTTCTCATTGTATAGATCTTGTTGAGACCTTTCCAACGATACTTAAATCATCAAAATTTGATTTTGTATGAGAAAGTTAGGCTGATTTGAACAATGAGGTTTTTCAGCTGCGGAATTGCAGAACAGCTGCGGAATTGGACTTCAGCTGCGGAATTGGAGAACAGCTGCGGAATTGGACTTCAGCTGCGGAATTGAAGAACAACTGCGGAATTAGACTTCGGCTGCAGAATGTCGACGGTTTCTGTAGCTAAAAATCTTGAATAAAAAGTTAGCCATTCATCATTCATCATCAGTTCAAATTTAATCAATACTTTCAGAAAAACGAGCAAATAACTTGTTCATTTCATTGATTCAAAATTATTGATTTTTTTTTTTTTTTTTTTAATCAACAAAAGAGAAATGCAATTTTTTTAAATTTCAACAAATGATGCTAAATAAAGAAAACTCAGATACATTGACCAATCGTGACCTTGCAATGACCATAGAATGGTAAGTGAAGATCACATAAGATGAAAAATAATATATTGATAAGCATTGAAGAACATAAAATGCATGATTGCTATTTCAAAATATAATCTTTCATCTCTTCAAAACTTTATGCTACTAAGGTTCGTTGTACCAACTGCATGACCATGTGCTTGATAATATCCTCCTGTAGTTTGCTCAATTCATCCCCATGCCCTCTTAATGTCTTTCCATAGTGATGTGGCATCCCTTTGAAATAAACATCATAATGGTTGGTGTTTAATAATGTCATTGAAGCACCAAAAATTGCTGGGAAGATGATAAAGGAGATGTGAAATCCAACATTCAGAAAACGAAATTGAATTAAATTCAAAAATGAGTGGAATGTGCATTGAATGCCATGATAAGAGTTTGATTTTGATTAGAATTCCTCTTCCTAGAAATCAGGAAACTGAATTATCAATGCAGAGTGCCGTTTTCAAATTCTTCACTCAGAAAAAATCGTTTTTCCTCACGCGGCAGGCAAAAATGGCCTTCAAAGAACCGATAATTTCTCCCAGACCGCCACGAATTTCTTAAAACGGTTTCTGGGTTATCTAATTGACCACGTTAGCGAAAAAACCCATGTCGTGGATTTTCAAAATGCATCCTAAATCATTCAGAAAACGCGTTTCAAATTGACATGTCAAAAACAGTTTGCGTTTTTCTGGGTTCTGCCTCAGCAACAAAAATCGTTTTCTTCAGAACATGGTTCAAAATTGCGTTTTTCTGAGAATGAAATACAACTTCTGGTTTGCTGATTTCCATATGTAAAGAGTGTTGTTATCCTGAGCATTCTTCAGTTCAGTCAAGGCACGTTTTTTTTTTTTTTTTGAAAATTTTGTCAATTTCATTGCCTTGTTCTCTAACATGCCATTTTATGAATCTGAAGGAGCGTTTGATGATGGCAGGCGGCATTGGCAAGGCTGACAGGCCTGGTATAATAAAAGGAATTGGCATTTGGGAACTTGACAGGTTTGAATGGCGAGAGATTGCATGAAGGCCTCACAAATTCTTTCAAGGATTTGGGGAATTTGATGATGTTTCTAGCTTGAATCCTACAGGTCGATAATGCTATCATAAATTCTGAAACACAGCAACCTAGAAGCCTTGCAGCATCTCTAACTCCATCATTTAGAACTTCTACATGATTTTCATTATCAAAAGCAAAGAAAATCTGATGTTTCCGAGTCATAATACAGCTGCAAGCAACATAAATAGTTGAATTTTTATGCTTTCTGTTGAGAGTAATTCATTTTTTCCAAAATGCCATGGCCTTTTCATTTTTGTTTATGTTTCTGTTTTTCAATTTTTATTTTTTATTTTTTATTTTTTAATAAAATTATATGTTATATTTTTAAAAATTAAAAATACACATATAAATTTTACTAAACAAAATGATTTTTTCTTTTTTAATTTTTTTTTATTTGTTTTGTCAATAAAATTACACATGTTAAATTTTGGAAAATTAAAAATATACATATGTAATTTACTAAACAAAACAAAATTTTATTGAATATATATATTTTTTTTTAAAATGATTTGTTATTAAAATTATATATATATATTTTCAAAAATAAAAATATACATATATATCTTAGTAACAAAACAATTTAATTTTATTTATTTATTTATTTTTATTTTTTCATTTTTTTTCATTTTTTTTTTAATTGATTTGTTTAATAAAATTATGTATGTGATATTTTCAAAAATTTAAAAATACACATATATATTCATTAAACAAAACAATTTTATTGAAATCAAAGTTTTTCATGAAAACAATTATTTTTTATTTTTTTTTAAATTGTTGAATCAATTGAAATGATGAAGTTTTATTTTGTCTCCTTTTTTTTTTTTTTCACATAACAATTCTTTTTCTGATCCTCCAGATCACACAAAGTGCAAGAGGAGAGCATACTCAAGAATTATTAATTTTTTTTACATAACAATCATTTTTTTGATCCTCCAGATCACACAAAGTGCAGGAGGAGAGCATACTCAAGAATTATTAAAAAAAAATTTTGATGTAAGAAATAAGGCTACCTAGTTACACTTCCCCGGCAACGGCGCCAAAATGTTTGGTCAATTTAGTGTGTCCTAAATTTCTAACATAAATTATCAACCAGGGATTCGTAAGCTGACGAAGTGCGGCGCACTATATGTGCAAGATAACCTATCTCTTACTTTTTGTCGTTTTTGGATTTTTATGAAATTCTAAAAGACAAGTATGGTTATGGATATTCAAGGCAATGATGCCCTTTATAATGATTTACCAACTTGAAACTGAAAAAAAGGAATTTGAAACATACAATGACAAAACTTGAAAGGAAATGAAAATGTGCTACTGAAATGAAAAAGGTGCTGCTAATCTAATAAATCAAAACAATGAACTAGTGAGCATGAAACCAAACTATTCTTGTTGCTGTCTAAACACAAAAGAAACTATGCTGAAAGAAATCCAAAAGTTGCAATAAAGTAAATCTAAATCAAATTACATCAACTTGTCTTCCGATCCCTCATCATTAGTCCAGCTATGATTTTCGGAAGTAACCATAAACAACTTGAGTAACTGATATCTAACTTGCAGAAAGTAAACTAATATCAAACCACACATTCATAATTCAATCCCTCACCATCAGTCCAGCTGTGGCTTTCGAAGGCAACTGAAGATGTCATGCACAATTTAATATTTCTAACTTGCAGAAAGGAAACTAATATCAAATTACACATCCATAATTCAATCCCTCACCATCAGTCCAGTTGTGGCTTTCGGAGGCAACTGAAGATGTTATGAGCAATTTAATATATCTAACTTGCAGAAAGAAAACTAATATCAAACTACACATCCATAATTCAATCCCTCACCATCAGTCCAGCTGTGGCTTTCGGAGGCAACTGAAGATGTTATGAGCAATTTAATATATCTAACTTGCAGAAAGGAAACTAATAGCAAAATACACATTTCATAATACAATCCCTCACCATCAGTCCAGCTGTGGCTTTCGGAGGTAACTGAAAATGACATGAGCAATTTAATATATCTAAATCTAACTATTGAAGCAAATGTGCAAGACTGAAATAAACAAAGCAATACCGGAATTAAACAAAAACTAAGAAAAAATAAATTAACAGCAGAACAATATTGATTCCATGTCATTAGTCAAAAGATATGCAAATGCCCGGGCTGCCATAAAAAATTATGCTAAAAGCTATGATTTCATAAAGCAATCTAAGTAAGGAAATATGACAAAACAGAATTGAAAGCAACTTATCTAGAAAACATGTAAAAGCCTCCTTGGATAGCAGGGGCCCTCTGCTACCAATTTGGTGTAGTTCTTAGCTCCTTGAGGTTGTAATCAAAACAGCATCAAAGAACTGAATTTCTCTATTAAAAAGAACTCACAAATTTACATCCCATTCCATCTTGAACTTTGTTACAAAAGACTTCTCTACTACCTTTTCCTTACTTCCTCATTACTTTCTCATTACTTCTTCATTACCTATGATAGGAGAAAGCTTCTCCTATTTATACAAAATATGAGGAGACATCTCATTAATGGGAGTCCATGAATCTCTCCCTCCATCTCTAGAGTTACAATCAAAATAGAAAATGATAAGACACATGTCTTTCTAGAGTTTCAACACAACTTGAGGAATGAGACACATATCCTCTTAGAGTTTCAATACAACAAGGAAGTGAGACACATATCCTCTTGATCCCATAATCTTCTCCAACCAAATTCGAATTTGGCCTTAGAGTGCCACATAAGGGTCTTCTAGAAGTCTCCTTTTGACCTACACATGTCAAAAAACTCATAACACATATATAGATATATGAAACTATGTTAATTTTCTAGTTTCTAATCATAAATTCACTTAAAATACATAAAATAAATAACTTTGGAAAACAAGGATCCTAACCCATATATTTATGAAAATGGTTACTTGATGTAGGGTTTTAGGTCAAATGGATATGAAATAAGAGCTAAATGGTTATGACATAATGGAAATATGTATGAATATGGAGAACACTTTTGAGACTCAACATGCTACTTCAACAAAATTATAAGATAAACTGTAATACACATCATATATGCACCATAACAATTGGTGCAGGGTAAAACCCACCTGCCACACCTTTGTACTCGATCCAATTTTCTCTTTCAACTCTTATAGCTGTGGGAGTCCTCCAAGGATAATAATACCCCCAAGGCCTGTTACCACCCTAGTAATTCTCAGGTTGTGGGATAGGGATTTTTGTAATTAAGAACACCAGGGGTAACCAAGAACCGCTTTGGGAATTCAAGATCTAGCCTTCTTGAACTCTAGAGAGGGATCTCTCCGTATGATTTAGCTTTGTTTTAGTAACAGATATTAGGCTAGCTATGATTGTGTATTTGGGTTTGATTTTAAAATATTGGTGGGAATAAAGAGATTTCAAGGTAAGCCAGAAGGATCTACCAGAATATTGGGCAATGGAGTCAACTCTCTAGGCAAGAAGAACTAAGAAATAAGGCTCAGAGATGCAAATGTTCTAAGGGCAAGATAGGTGACCTTCTAAGGCTATGTATAGGCTTGATTTGATGGAGTGGATGGAATCTGAGAAAAAGGGCACTTAAGAATCCTTAAGCTACAGATAAGAAGATTGAAGAAGGGGATCTAATTGGGAACCGTAGAACTGCCCATAAGGTTTTACGAACAGGCTATTACTGGCCTACCATCTTTAAGGATGCCAAAAAATTCGTGCAGGCCTGTGATAGCTGCCAAAGGGCAGGACACCCTGGGTAGTCTGATGAAATGCCTTTGAACCCTCAACTAGTGATTGAACCATTTGAACGCTGGGAACTTGATTTTTTTGGCCCTATTAGTCCTCCCTCAAACCAAAAAACATACATCCTAGTTGCAATCGAATATGTCACTAAGTGGGTCGAAGCAGAGGCACTTTCAAAAGCTACAGAGGACTCTGTAGTATAGTTTCTTTTCCAAATCTTTGTGCACTATGGTCTCCCAAGGGACATAATCACAGATGGAGGACCAAAATTTGTAAGTAATAAATTAGCTGAGACATTGCAAAACTACCACATTCAGTACAAGATTACAACTCCATATCACCCACAGGCCAATGGCCAAGTAGAGAGCACGAACAAAGTAGAAAACATTAAAATGCCAACAAGTTTCGAAACAGGGACCTTATTATCACTAATCTTGTTTAATTTTTCCTTAGTTGATCATTATAGACTAGAAAAACATAATATGAATGAATGTAAACTTTAAATAAATACACTGAAAACAAGGAAAGAAATGAGACTTATCTTGTCACCACGAGAATCCTTAGCTATGTTGTCTCTGATCTCTTTCAAGTTTGCTGCTTTCACTAATTGACTCACCAACTTCAATATAACCAGCAAATAAGACTATAGTTGTATTGAGAAATTTTATTCACACTGAATACTTCGAATTATGAAGTATTTATACAAAAAAATGTTTACAAAATATCTCAGGAATTGAGATAATGTTTTAATAAAAAATAGGAAAGAAAACTTGAAAAGAGGGATAGCTGCAAAATAGTTTGCAAGCTGTTACCTTTTTACAAGCAAAAATAGAACTGATTTTTCTAATTTGAACTGATTGTTGTTGTTCACTTTAACCCTGTATTTTTACCATTTGAGGTAATAGTAAAAAATGAATTTCCAAGTGAATTTCCTGTTTTTTATCCATTAAATTTGTTAGTATGAATTCTTCGTCGAAGTGTACAAAAAAGAACCACTTTAGCTACGCATAACTAATAGCCCTAACAACAATAATGGCTGCAAAACATCTTCAGATCTGCAATTAGTAGTTAAAGTGCTGCAACAAACAGATCTATAAATGGAAAGACATTAAGCAGTAAAGCAAAGAGTTTGCTCCATGCATCCAACAGACAAGACAAGAACACGATTTTTGAATGAATTTTTATATTACAGGGCACCTGGGAGGAAACAAGAAGGTGTATCCATATCTCCTCAATGGGATGGGTTCTTTGTAGTCCTCAGCACTTCAGATCTAAGCTTTCTCTCTCTTGTAGATGTAGAAAAACCCAATGTAGAAGGTAGAGCTCAATGGGAGCAAAATGGCAAAAATGAGACCAAGTGTATAGATCCAGAGTGATCTAATATGCAACAAAAGGTGAAGAATGATGGGGAAAACCCTCCTATTTATAACAAAATATTGGGTCCTTCTAGAACTTGGTGCATGATTAAAATAATGTTAATCACATCTAGATCCACCTCTATGGAATATTTTATTATTATTTGTTGGAGGGAAAGGGTGTTTGACTTGGGTCAAATCCCTCGATTAGTGAAAAATAAATAAATAAATGATTTATTTATCTTTTTAAGGAAGTGGTTGGGATATAATCAAATAAATAATGATTTATTTGATTAATGGTGGTTGATTTGTTCATATTTAACAAGGAATATTATTTAAATAATTATTCCTAGAAAATAATAAGATAACTATGGGTTTATCTCATTAATTTCTTTGTTTTTGGGTTAAACATGACTGGGAATAAGAATTAAATTATGGTTTAATTAATTATTCCTTTTGGGGTTTCCTAATTAACATAGTGAAAGCAGTTTTACTTGGGGTAAAACTGGTCTTACATGGTGTACTTGGGTCCATCTAATGATGAAGAGTTAGATGACCAAAAATGGTGTAACAGATTGCCCTCAAAGGTGGCGGAAAGTCGAGCAAATCGTATGACCGAAGTACGTTGTAAGAAGACAATCACTAGACAACAAAAGGGTATGTCGGAGAGAGAAATATGAGGTAGATAGTGTGCTGAAGGACTAGACCCTGAGGAGACGAGACTCGCAGGTGCAACAAGTCTCTGTTATGAGAGGGTACCTGTGCTGAAGGCGGCGGGGAGGCATACCTATGCCCGCCGTGACAAAGTACAAAAGAATAGTGTGTCCAGTGAACAAGGGACCGAACCATAGAGTACAGCTGGCATAATCAAGAGCCAGATAAAAATACAATGAATAGTCTCACATACATGATGTGCCTGGGATAACAGCCAGGACTAGTACAATATCATCCGAGTACATGAGATAAATACAACCCAAATGCCCCCTGTAAATGGGGAAGGGCTCACAAAATCTGACTGATACATGCAAATCATAGAGGTGCTGCAAGTGGCTAAGGCCAACATCATCAAAATCTGGAGCGGCATGAAAGGCTGCAATGAAGAGGTCATCTGGGCATGTGGGGGGCTACCTGCAGGGCCACCCCCTCATGAGGGCTGAGACATCTCACACACGCCCGGGAATCATCAAGAGCTGCTGCTGGGTCACTGGACTGTCCAGTATACGAATCTCGATCATGCGGAAAGGAGCTGGAGAAGCAATCAAGTCAAAGGGAGGTGAGAGATCCCCCTGCTTGATCCGAGGCACCGAACAAAAGTGGAAGCTGGAACCAAGGTACACCGCCCTCTAGACCTTGCTTCTGGAATAAATGTGCTGAGGTCGACAGAAGGAGGTCCGCCGTAGGTGAGGCAATGAGAGATCCTCAACTAAGGCACGAGAGAAGAGCAATAGAGCGACGGACAGACTGACACTACTGATGATGGTGGAAATGGGAAGGATGGAGTGGCGAATGGACGACTTCCCTTGTTAGAGCATAAAGGGCATGAATGACATGGCAGCGATTGACACAATATCGAAAGGGACAGGGGACAGTGGGGCTGAAGGTCATGAGATGCGACACAAGAGAGGAACCAAGCAAAAAAGAATGGAGGGCTATAGTAGGGTGTAAAAGGACGCAGGATAGACTCCATGAATGCAATGATGACTCGACTTGGATGCTCTAAACAAGGGCGACTGTAGAGTGCTGCCACACAGTAAAGGCCCCAATGGGGGGTCATAGAAACATGAGTACAAGATGGGCACTCATGACGAAAATCAACACGAACATGGACAAGTAAGGGGGCGATGTGGTGCCCCAAGTACAAGTGTCGTAAGTGAGGAAATTCGATTTGAAGGAGTGGGGAAGTGACCCTTCGTGGAAAAAATGTGTCCGGGTGAAGTATCAAATCACCAAAAACTAAGTAAAACCCATTTGAGAGCTCGGTGATATCTATCCAGCGGTGCTGACGGTTCGTCGAACGGGGCTACGGTGTGGTCGCAGCAGTCGAAAGAAGAAACAGGGGTTCTCTTTTAATGAGGCAGTTTTCCCTCCAAAAGCATTCATTTGCTATTGTTGCTGTGGTGAATGTGGAGAGGAGAGAAGGCCCTAAATCTTGCGGCGAACGTAGCGGACAAACCGACCGTTGGATTCGAGATCTGTCGGTTGGAGGCGAGAGGCCTAACCTTGCTCTTGCATTTGGATGGATTACATTTTCAGTTGAGGGCCCAAAACCCCCAGAAACAACCCCTCCTTCATCTCTATGGCCGGGTCGCACTTTTTGGGGCAAAAAGTACGACCCAGGACGCAGGTATTAGGGCAACAAGTGCGACCTGGTCCAGAAGATGGCAGAAAACTGCGACCTGGGAGATGAGGGGGGTTTGGTGCTGTTTTATGGGTGGGAGTTGGATTTTGGTGAAGTAGGAAAAATGAAAAAACAGATGCTGGCTATCCTTACAAATCCTTACAAATGATGTAAGGGCCTAGCCATAATGAGTCAAACTTCCCATGACCTAGGACATCATGGGCCTGGTCATATACTAGAACAAGGTCGCATTCGCGAAAAGTGCGAGGTTGGACTTTTCGGTCATACTGAGCTTTGGTGCGTTTTTTGGCCGCTCCCATGGTTTGCAAGGCAACACGGCGGTCTTCGGAGGCACGCTCAAGCATGATAAGTCATTGTTCTAGCGGTGGGGTGTCAGGGAGAAGTTCAACGGCTAGTTGTAGAGAAGGAATTTTACACTCGATTGGTAAGACAACCTCCTCTCCAAAAACGAGGTGAGGAGGGTTATGGTTGGGGGGCAGAGGTGCCCCCAAGCATGGTGTGGTCATGCCAAAATGTATCTAGAAAAATGGGAATCTAAACACATTTTAATGATGTGGTGTGCCATTTGTTCTAGTTATGGTTATGCAGTTTGAGAAAGGAAATGGAGGGTTACCGATCTCTTTTGGTACTACATATAGGGATCAAATGGACTTTAAGTTTCCGAATTGGCATACCTGGTGTCACTATCCCAAAAGGAGGATTTGGAGATAATGAACTGATGCTCTCGTAGAAAAGCTATAGGTTGGTCAACAATAATGTCTAAGAGACTGGGTTGCTGATGTAAGATGAGGGAACGATAAGGGGTATCGTCCCGAGAGTGATCCGAAGTGATATGGGACTCTAGAGGTTCTTCTAAATGTGGAAGAATACTGGGTCTAGAGTCAACACGACCAGATACACTAGGAGAGTGGTGGAGAATGGCGTCTCGTGGTCTCTGAAATGTGGGTGCCCCCTTACCCAAACATTGGGTTTTGATGTAATGGCCACAAGGTGGATGTGGTGTCAACGCATGGGTTCGATGTAAGGGGGAATAGACAAAGTCAGGGGTGGGAATTTCTTCCATAATGTCGTCATCGTGATAGCAGATGGGGTGACTGGTGGAAGAAGAACCACCTGACATGGTGAAGTGGCCTGAATCATCATCATGAGAAGAGAGGTTCACATGTGCATCTTCACAATGGGTGACCGAAGAGTAAGTAGATAACGGATCTACGGATGTTGAGCCCAAGATGACCGCTGAAGGAAGGTCAAGCGAAACAACAGGGGAGGATTCAGATGGAACGTTCTCCAATGGTCTCATGGATGATGACAGGTACAAAATGGTGACTGAGGGCTCCGTTGGCTTAAAAGCGGGAGGCGGAATGTGAATATCCTCTGGTCCGATCGAAGCGGCCTTGAATTGGTGGTACAAGTCCAAGGAGGAACGGTACTCGTCAAGGCGGGGAAAGAGGTGGGTGTAATGGCCGTGAAAATCGCACAAGGCACAAGGGTGGTTTGTGCGCAAGTGTTTGAGTTTTGGGAGGGAGTCGGGGATAGTGACATGGACTTCTGGGAGATCAGAGTCGGGGAATTTCTCGTTGGCCAGAAGCTTGAGGTGTGGCAATTCAGGACACATGTGAGTGGCATGACCGACGACATCACACAAAGCGCATCGAATGGCGGGCTTTGGTGGTCGTGGGAGGGTAAGGGATGTCGGGGGGGCCAGATCTTGATGGGTTGCCCCCTTTCGGGCTTTGCCTTTCTTCCCGGGAGCCGTCACAACAGGAGAAGGGTCCTGTGGAGGTGTTGGGGGCACAGTGGCTATGGAGGAAGCGAGGGGGACCGGTTGAACCGGTGTCAAAGCCATATAAGGTTTGGGGTGACCAGGGGGGGTGGCGGCTGGGGGGTCAAGGTACCAGACCGGAATGCCCAAGGTCAAATGAGGGAGAGAGAGGGTGGCCATGACGGGGACGGAATATACTCCAGGAGGGGGAGCCAAGAAGGGGATCTGTCCAGTAGGGTAATGACCAGGAGGTACGGCTCCGAGATGGTTAAGGCCAGGGGGAACCGAGCCGGGAGGATAAAGAGGTTCGGGGATACCAGCTGTAGGGGGAGGGCCAGAAGGAGGAGGTCCGGCTGGCTGAGATGAATGGCTAGGGGCGGGTTGCGGAGGGCGGGGGGGAGGTTGCGTACTAGCCGAGGCAGGCCGTTTATGGGCAGCCTGAGACGATTGCATCATGCAAACATTCGACAAGCTGGGATCAGTAACAGGAGGGGGGGGAAGGTGAGGAAAAGTACCAAGCAGGGTGGAATCTTTATAAATGCCGGGGGAGACACTGGTCAAGGAATCGACGGTTTGCTTGTTGGCTACAGAAGAGATGGTCGTCTCGGAGGCGGATGGAGACGGCGGCTCATGATACGATAGCTGGTCAATGGTGACTATCTTTCCATTATGTGGAAAAGACATCTTGCGGAAGACCGCGGATGGGACAGCAGACATGGCATAGGTGTAGCTTCGCCCCAATAGCATGTTGTAGTCTAGAGGGGCGTCAATGACTTCGACATCAACGCAAACAGTCTTACCGGCGAGGGTGATGGGACAGTTACGAAACAGGCCAATAGGCTGGGAGGCATGACCGACCCACGCTCGAAGGGTGATCGTGGAAGGGGCCAGCTCAGGGGATCCGAGTTGCTTCCAAACCGAAGCGGACATCACACAGGTGGATGCCCCCTCATCAATTATACACCGGGATACAGTGGCGTTCCGGATTTTGACCGGGATTTGGAAAGCAACGGAAGGAGGAAGAGGAGGGTGGTCCGAGTGAGTGGCGTCGAAAACAATCATTTGGTCATCAGCAGGATCAACAGTGCCCACGGCAGATAGTAGAGCCTTCCTTTGAGAAGGGCACGACTGGAGGAGTTCCAGTGTGGAAATGGCAGCAGGGGATTGTGCCAAATCATCTACTATACTGTATGATTGAGCGGCTCGACCGGAAGCAGCATTTCGGCGTAATGGACCCTTTGGAATCTTTGGGTGAACCTCAACTTTGGGTTGAGGGATGTGTAAGGGGCCACCGGATGTCGAAAGAGGCTCTGTAGAACCTGAAGATGGGGGCTCGGGAGCAGACTGAGCAGGGGGCTTGGTGTACTGGCGAGACCGAGTTTGAAGGTGAAGGTCGACGGAAGGGGACGGATCGGAGTGCATCATGAGGATCTGGTAGTCAGAGGAACCATAAATGGACGAGGGTGTGGCCGCATGGCTGTTTCTGGGGTTGGGTAGCCACGAATCCTCGTTGGAGGGTGGGGACTGTGAACACAGCTGGCTGGGTAGTGGCCACATTAGGAGGAGCATGAGGGGAGGCGTGTTGTCCGCGCAATGTGGCTTGAGACTCCCACATCTGTCGCATCTGGGGTAAGAGAGGACAATCGTGCGTGTAGTGACCGTAAACACTGCAACACGAACAGGGCTTGTTCGTGCGAAGCGGTCTGTCCGGCCTGGGCGGGATGCCCTGAGGCTGGTTGCTAGTGTTAGGGTCCATACCAGAATTGGGTCCTCGGTTACCGGGGGCAGATGGGTTCTGGTTGCCTCGCCACCTTCTTTGAGAAGAAGGGGGAGTAATCGCACCCTGCTGTGCAAATACTTGCCCTGGAGGGGGTTGTATGTGCTGTTGCAGGTTGTGAGGAGGCAAGGGAGGCGGAAGCGCATATGCTGGAGGAGCTGGCGCACCAGGCTGCGGATAAAAGTAAGGGTTGGGTTGGGCAGCATTGAGGTAAGCAAGAGGTTGGGCAAAAGGAGGAGGCATGCCGTATCCTGGATACATGTTGCCGGGAGGGGGCAGAGTGCTAGAGGTGCTGGCCCCCCCCCGAGGAAGGCCATGGCTCATAGGAGGGTGAGCAGAGGGGTGGGAAAGAGATCCAACAATACCGTCGGCGGAATGAGATGCCCCCGGGGCGTTAGCGCCACCGGGCCTGGGGATGTCAGGAAGAACGGTATAAACATAACCAGATTAAGCGTAGATCAGGTCATATTTTAAAGCTATTTGGAGGGCGGCTTCTTCAGATTGAGGAAAGTGAGAGGCGACATCTTTGCCGATGGGAGACGGGAGAGTGCGAAGGAACCAGTCCATGTAAACTCGATCTTCAAAGGGAGGGGCTCGACATAAGCTCCGTCTTCGTCGCCATTCCTGAACATGGGCAGAAAGGCGTGTGGAAGAGGATTGCTTAAATGAAGTCAAGAGCTCCGTACCAGTGTCGTATCGGAGAGGGAGCTGAAAGTACGACAAGAAGGCTTGGGCAAGAGTCTCGAACGTGGTATGGGAGGAAGTGGCCTGCTCGACATACCATTTAGAAGCTTCGCCGGTAAGCATGCGTTGGAACAACCGAAGACGGATGGAGTCATCGGTAATGGAGTTGGAGGAACACCACATGTGGAAAGACCGGACGTGATTGGTTGGGTCTTCGCCATTAAGGCCCTCGAACTTAGGGATATCGGAGGGTAACTTGGTAGGCATAGTGGGCCAGGTAGTATTATGGTGAATGGGGTCATTAATCAACTGATGGAAATCGGGGAGGCTGAGGCCTGCAATGTACGGCAGCACAGGGGTGGCCGGAGTAGTGGTGGTGACGGTTCCGCTAGAAGTAGGGCCGGCATTGGGGCCGGGAGAACCGCTAGCGTTAGGCCCTGGTCCAGACATGGTGAAGGTAAAAGGGGGAGAACCAGAAGGAGAAGGGGGACCCGATGAATCAGGAGAGGAGTCGGAGTGCGGACTCGAAGGTGGACTGGCTCGACGACGGCGGTGCGGAGCAGGTCGATCAACCGGAAACTGAGGATGAAGGCCAAGAAGTCTCCGGGAAAGGCGCCTTGGGGGCGCAACGATGACAGGAAGAAGGAAACCGACAAGGGCAGAAAGGGACAAAATCAAGAAGGTCAAGGGCAGAAAAGGTGCAGTGACAATTGATTTTAGAGTCTTTGCTAGGCGGTGTAAACCAGGCGCTTCTTCACTTAGGGTCAGTGTGTGGTGTGCGTTGATTTTAATTTTTAAACCCTTTCCGTTGTTTGAGAGCAAGAAAAAAGTGTGCTACGTAGCTGAAAATAAACCTACAGAGAACAGAAATAAAATGCTGAAATAACAGAAAAATAACGGCTACGTATGCATCTAACCCAAGAAGGTGGGTCTCTCACAACTATGCTGAAAAGAAAGGGAAAAACGATGGAAACACACACAAAGGAAGCTCAACAGATCGAGGGTCAAAGGGGACAGAGATCTGGAGGATAAAGCTGCAGACAAGGGGTGCAGATCACAGCCAAGAGACAGAGGCAAGGTGGCTGGAAAAAAGGGAAATCAGCAAAAAACCGGGGGGGGGCAAGGCAGAGGCCTTTAGAAGAGGTCCAAACAAAACGACAAGAGGTGATTTGAAAGGAAAAGAGGCTGATTTCAATGGATCTGAAAGTGAGGTAACAGATCCGGAAAAAGAGGGGGCTGAAGCTCTGAAACCGACGGCTGAAACAGCTGAAACTCTTCCACAAAAAGTGGAGGGTACTAAAGCCCTAAGGGGCTGGGTTCCCACTTAGATGAGTAAAAAAAGATCAGATCTTGGTCAAGGCGGGCTGAGACAGAGGCTGGAAAACCCTGGCAGAAGCTGCAGCAGAACCCAGAAAAATTGCAGAAAAAATGCTGGAAAAAAAGGCAGGTCGCAGTTTCTGACCTGATCTGAGTTCAGGTCGCAGAAAACAGGCTGAAAAGTGCGACCTGGAGGTCCAGGTCGCAGGTTTAGGGCCAAAAAGTGCGACCCCCCTGTTCCGGTTGTCTCGGCGGCAGATTTTCAGAAAAGTTGTCGTCTCAGTTGCGGCTGGTGTCGCTTACCTGCGCAATAGGGCCAGAAACACACGGAAGTTAGAAATTTCAAGTTTTTAGGGTTTTATGTGAGAAAAATGACATAAAAAGAGGAAAACTAAGCAGCTGAAAAGAAGCCCTAGGGCCTGAAGTAGCTGGATATGCAGGAATATGAAAAACGACAGCGGTCGTAATTTAAAACCCATGTGGAGTCGCCATTTGTTAGTATGAATTCTTCGTCGAAGTGTACGAAAAAGAACCACTTTAGCTACGCATAACTAATAGCCCTAACAACAATAATGGCTACAAAACATCTTCAGATCTGCAATTAGTAGTTAAAGTGCTGCAACAAACAGATCTATAAATAGAAAGACATTAAGCAGTAAAGTAAAGAGTTTGCTCCATGCATCCAACAGACAAGACAAGAACACGATTTTTGAATGAATTTTTATATTACAGGGCACCTGGGAGGAAACAAGAAGGTGTATCCAGATCTCCTCAATGGGATGGGTTCTTTGTAGTCCTCAGCACTTCAGATCTAAGCTTTCTCTCTTGTAGATGTAGAAAACCCAATGTAGAAGGTAAAGCTCAATGGGAGCAACAATGGCAGAAAATGAGACCGAGTGTATAGATCCAGAGTGATCTAGTATGCAACAAAAGGTGAAGAATGATGGGGAAAACCCTCCTATTTATAACAAAATATTGGGTCTTTCTAGATCTTGGTGCATGATTAAAATAATGTTAATCACATCTAGATCCACCTCTATGGAATATTTTATTATTATTTGTTGGAGGGAAAGGGTGTTTGACTTGGGTCAAATCCCTTGATTAGTGAAAATAAATAAATAAATGATTTATTTATCTTTTTAAGGAAGTGGTTGGGATATAATCAAATAAATAATGATTTATTTGATTAATGGTGGTTGATTTGGTAATATTTAACAAGGAATATTATTAAATAATTATTCCTAGAAAATAATAAGATAACTATGGGTTTATCTCATTAATTTCTTTGTTTTTGGGTTAAACATGACTGGGAATAATAATTAAATTATGGTCTAATTAATTATTCCTTTTGGGGTTTCCTAATTAACATAGTGAAAGCAGTTTTACTTGGGGTAAAACTGGTCTTACATGGTGTACTTGGGTCCATCTAATGATGAAAGGTTAGATGACCAAAAAATGGTGTAACAAAATTCACAGCAGATCTGTGAATTCTTGCCACTTTTCTGTAGAGGGGATCTTCATAGTCTTAAATTTTCTGTAACTTTCATCTACCTCTGTATACTTGGAAAAGTTAGGCTTGATAGTGAACATATGCCTGATCTCATTATCTAAAAAGAACAGATTTTCAAAATACTGAAGAAGTATTTTGCCTGTTGGTGATCCTTGAGGCAGTTGTTGTCTGGCTTGCTCTTTTGCATGATTTATGATTTTTAGATCATAATCTTTCTGAGGAATTAACTTGTCATTCAATGCGTGAATATCAGGAAAACGTGCTTCTAAAAATGTTTGTATTTGGCTAAAAATCTTGAGATGGATAAATTCATGTCTTTACACCGGTCCTCTAGATTACTCATTATGTTTCTTTTGTTTAGGACCTTTTTGATTTGAAGAATGGTTTCTGTTCTATCAACAATTTTCAATTCTTCCAACTCTTCCCTGGTTTTACTATTTAAAAAGCTATGAGTTGGATTGCTTGGGCTGGTTTATTGTCAATTTCCCTCTTAGTCTTGTCAATCTCTGCACTAGCAACTTGAAGTAACTCCCTCTGTTCATAAATTATCCGAATTGAAGGCCATTGAGAATGAATGCCTTTAATAATTTTGGTCCATAAATGATTTTTTATATAGGCCACTTGATCTGTACCTGTTCTTGCAGAATCTTTACCTGTTCTTGTAGTCGATCAGCCCTTTGCTCATGTCCTCTAGAAGTAATCAAGGCATCATTTTTGGAATTTTCTAAATTTTTAATAGTGACTTTCAAACTAAGAATCTCTTTATCTTGGTATTGTAGTGTGATCCTCTGTGAGGATGAAGAAGAAGAGGCAGATATTAGAGAAGTAATTGGCACTGCAGTTTCCAGTACTCCTTTCGGTGCCAAGTGTTCAGCCAAAGTAGATGGTATAGCAGTGTTTACAGTGGGGATCACTGTAGGAATGACCATTGGTTGTGATTTTCTTAGTTCTTCATTCTCTTTCATTAGAGATTCTATTTAACTTTCCATTGTTTTTATCCGATCTGTCATTTGATGTACAAGCTGCTTTAAATCATCATTCTCTATTTTTTCCTGTAGAATTTCTTTTGCTTGAGAGTTTTCACTCTAAGGCAACTTCAACTGTTTTCTAAGAGCAGCTATATCCTCATTTTTCTGTTTAATTAAGACTCTTGCCCCTTCAATGTTGGCTAGGTCACCCCCTACTTCAATCACTATATCTTCTAGTGCTTTTATTCTTAAATTATTAGCATACAGTGAGGCTTTGTCTAACTTCATTTGATGTTGGAGGTTGACCACTATTTTCTCAAGCCTAATTGATTTCATAGTTTTACTGACAATTTTGGAATATAGCATTTTAGTATTGCTCCTATGAAATTCAATTTGATCTAATTCATGAATGGCATCTGCATCCAATTCAAGATCTGTTTTGGAATAATCTGCCATTGATTTTGGCTCAGCCATTGTAGGCTTCAAGAATGACATTACCAATTTATTGGATGAATAATAAAATGCTAAAAGAAGCATGTCTTTGTTTCTAGGCTTTTCCTTAAGAAATCTAGAATGAGCTTAATTCTTGAGCTCTTCATTCTTCTCTTTAATATATCTGAATCTGATCTGAATCTCTAACTCTGTATTGTCAGTTTCCTGAGAAGAAGGAGGCAAATCGACAGTAGCCTGGTTTTCCTTCATGACTGTATCTTTTTGTTGTGCTCCAATTTTTACATTTTGAAGCTCTTTTAATGTTTGAGTGACTATTCTTGTTGCTTCATCATCTATATCAATATTTACAGCCTTATCATTTTCTTCTTCTGTTGACTTGCTTCTTTTACTATAAGGAGTTATGAATTTTATGTCCTCAATAGTCTCAGCTATGAAACTATCTCCTTCTCTGTCTCTTTTATGTACATTATCAGTATCTTTTCTTGTAGAAGCCACCTATACTGTCTGTTCAATCTGTTTGCCTTTGCCACTGTCTACTTGTATTACATGTACTGCCTGTGAATCATCATCAGATAGGGTGTTTGGCTCCCATTCAATTTTATTTACATATCTTTCAATATGGGGCTTAGGATCATGTAAGTAAACAGGAAACTTACATTTTACCCTTGCTGCACTCAAAATACCTTGTGGGTCATACTTCCATGTAAAACTACATGGGAACTTATACTCTTTAAGTTTGACATTTATCTCATTGGCAGCTTCTCTATTATTCACAATGAATGGCCCAATTTGATTTTTCAGCTTAAATTGGGTCTTTTTCTTGAAAGCTATGAAGTTGATTTCATCTACATTCAATAGTTGTCTCAGATATTCTAAAGAAAATATTCTTGTAGTAACAAATCTGGGTAACTTATATGGGGCTAGGGATGAGCCATACACTCTGATTTCTGTATGATTTTTATATAAATACCAATCTCCAGTTTTGTAGCTCTCTGATAACTGCAGAATTCTTCTTGTCTCATCATTGATCCTAGGGATCTCCTCTTTTTCCAAGAGATACATAGCAAGGGCTATAAATGAGTCATTGAAATCTATAAAACTATACTTTTTGTTCCATTTCCTTAGAATAGATGACCAAAATACTACTGATAGAACTTTTCCTTCTGCATCCACTTTCTCACATTCAATTGGAAACTTATCTATTTGATAATATAGGAAGAGGTGGAGTAGATAAGAGGAGTATCTGAAAACTCCTTCTTCTGGTAATCTGGATAACTGATTATGCATACTTTCAGCAATAAATCTAGCAAAATTGAACTGAATGGATGGTGATTGACTAGGGCTTAGAGTTGACAGAAAACCTAGGATAGCCACATCAGTGAATTCATCACTGGCGTATCCTAGTATGAAGGAGAGCATTGAGACAATATGTCTAGTTTCATCTGGGAAATCAACGGTGTCGAAAGGAGGATTTAACTTAGGAATATCAACTTGATTTGGACAAAAATTCTGGTATATTTTGAATCTAGTATTGAACTCCAAGTCAAGATATAGTTGGGTTAAATCTTCTATTGATAGGGAAGCAGAATTGGGGTCATGATTCATTTGCAGCATGGAATTTATCGACTCTTCAGTGATGTAAAACAGGATATCTTTTTCTTTGTTTACAATACATCTTTGTTCTGGTATATAATAGGCTTGGCATAATCTGATAAAATTCAGGAACAGAATGAGTGAGAGGGACAATATATCTAGGCAGATTGGATTCCCAAATTGGAATATCTTTGTCACTCTTTTCCACTGATTTTCCATAGCACCAATTATATACATTAAGCAGGTTAAATTCTACATTAGGGTCTAGTATTCTACAGTCCAGATCAACTAAAGGGTTGTTCTCTAGAGAAATGACTGGAGGTTGGACTGGTCTGACCACTTATGTAGAATCAGTCGTCAGTACAGGAGTTGGTTTATCGATTTTGAAGGACATAGGCTGAGTAATATTTGTAGAAGACTTCTTTTGAGATTTTGGGCCTCCATTCTTGGGGGTTACCTGTTTCTTGGTCATTTTTAATAATGAACGAAGCAAGCTTAAATGGTTTGCTAAGTTCCTTTACGAGAAACAGGGGTTTCTTGGCGAATTTCTACTGAAAATGGGGTTTCTGAGTAGGGTTTTTAAGACATTCAAGGAATTTAAAGCTCAGAACGTGTATTTAAAATCGATTTCAACAGCAAAACGGACCAGGGTATGGAAAAAAATGTGAGAAAGGGCAATTAGGGATTCCAGGGAAATTTTGACAGAGTTTCCTATGAAAAATGGACACTTTTTTGCAGTAACTTTGGTAATTATTTGAAATCGATGGGAATTTTGAAATCTCAGAGGGCAACTTCGAAGAAAAGTACCTAGAGAACCAACAGAATTTGGTTGAAGACGTTGCAGAGGTGCTCAGTCTTCAATTTTTTGAAAATGGCTTCGCAGAGGACAATGTAGTACTTTGTAATGGAAATTCAGGGAAATGGGCATCGAAAAATGGTACTGGTAGGTTGAAAATGGCTCTGCAAAGTTTCTCAGGGTTCAAACGGCGTGATTTTGAGGAAAAACGGTTCTGCAATGTTTTTACAGGTTTAAAGCGAAAAGGTGAAAATTTGAATGAAAAATATAATTTTAATGTATTAAACGATGGTATAACCATAGTTAAATGACATTAAACTTGGGTTAAATGGGTGAGGTTTAGGGAATACCGCCAGTGGTATTCGCGAGGGTAAATGGTGGTAAGCGGAAACTAGCTTTTCGAATGCGATACAACGTGGTGGCGACACGTAAGCGCGGGTGGTTTGGAAAAACCACCCATTTCACGCGGCTTTGCCAAAACATCAAACGATTACTTTATGAGCGCGAAAATGTATTAGCGCCGTCGGATCTGGATTCAACGAGCGAACGGCCACGATCAAAAGGAAAGGTGCGGGGAAAAGGTAAGTTATCGGGTTCACTTTGGGCCATTGATCTTGGGAAACCGTCGCTATACCGACATTTAGAGAAAAGTGTCGCAATACCGACACTTAGAAAAAGTGTCGTAATTGCGACACTATGCCCCAAAGCATCGCTAGACGGCTGCCTCCAAACGTCGCTATTATATGTTTTACGAAGATATGGTAAGGAACTCTCTCTTGTTCTTCTTAGAAATAATTATATATAATTTTTTTTTTTCAAAATAGATTAAAAAAATTATATGAGAAAAATTATTAATTCATCAATATGTGTGTGTGTGTGTTGTGAGGAATAATTTCATAGTTCAAATTAATGGTTCATTATATAATCATGTGATCATCACCAATGATATATCTTAAAAAGCAACTGAAAAGCCATGTGTACAAAATCGATGTATACTCTAGAGAGTGGTTCTCATATCACTATGTAAATTTTTGTATGCTACTTCAACAAAATTATAAGATAAACTGTAATACACATCGTATATGCACCATAACAATTGCCATACAACTAATTTGTTTTAGGATACATGTGGAATTCTAGTGGTAAATTCTATATGATGTGTATATCAATCTATTAGGTGTTGGTAAGTTGTGAGTATCTAAGAAATGATAAGGAATATCCATACATCATGATCTTGTAATGTGATTATAAATTGTGTCTATAATTTTCATAAAATGTATAAATGATTTGTTTAAAAAAAATCAACACAATCAACCCTAAACAATGCTCATGATGTGGAATGTCATTGGTGAAACCAAAATGATGGTCACATGTCCCATTTCTATGGTAATGGTGATCATATATATGTTGTAGCGACACTTGATGAGTAATTAAATAAATCTCAGAGTGTGACTCATTGTGCCATATTTTTTTAAAGCATGATTTGTTTTCCTAGATTTTACTAATTTGTTAACATATTTTATTCATTTGGAAAGCTAATTAATGATGCTTTAAGTAATTAGGACCTAATGAGAGATCATCTTCACATCTTCACTGAAATATATTTGGTAATTTTAGTCACTATATGGACCGCACATGCATGCTACTTAAGAAAAATTGAAATATAAACTATAATACACATCTTATATCTACCATAAAAATTGTCATACAACTTATTTACTTCTAGATACATATGAAATACTTCAGGTAAATTCCATATTATGTGTATACCAATATATTAGGTGTTGGTAAGTTATGAGGATCTAAGAAATGATAGGGTATCCACACATTAGTAGTGCCCTGGTGAATTTTTTGCATAATTTTCTATTTGTTGTAATTTTGTTGCCTGGATTTGTTATAGATTTCAAATAATATATACAATTATCTACCAATTATTATTTATAAAGAAGAAGTACAATAAGTAGTCACCTAAAAGTGAGCCATGTGACAATATTGGTAACATGAGTAACCTGGTAAGCTGTAAATGAAAAGTGAATAACCTCCACTCACCAACAAGTGGCAGGCAGGGTTGGAATTTGGATTTCTCTTTACCTGTCACACAATTTTTTTGACATTTTGGTCATTATTTTTATATTCAATAAACGTTACGTTTAAAAATTTTCACTTCATTAATGATGTTCTCATAATAAATTAACCCTTCACCAATAAAAGTTTTATTAAAAAAATTGAACGCTCTTCCATTTTCTTTGGATTTTGGAGTGTGATATATCTGTGTCATGGAATTTTAATACCTAAAGTTTCAAGAGAAATAATTGATTCTTGTAAAACTAATATTTCCTCAATATATTCTATGATCTACTAAAAATTACTTCAAAATCAAGTAACCTTCCAATATAAAGAAAAAAACATGAACGAGCTTTCCCTAAATTGCAATAAATTTATGTTTATTATTAATATTGCATAATCTGTCTTATAAAAATTTCATAATCAGACTAAGAAAGGTAACTTGACTATCAATCTACTAAACCTCACTTCCATGATTAAAAAAACACCCCCACCTTCTCAGTGGTCCCATCATGGTCCACCTATTGAAAAACAACCAACAAATATTATTTTTTATATATTTTTGCATGGCCATTGGACAATGATTTACTATGGTTTTCCTAATAAATTCCAAGGGATGATTATTCAAAAATATTGAGAAATAGTTTAGTCTCAAGGCATAGCCAAGAGTCTTACTGGATAATTATAGATTACCTCTCCATTGGATGATTGTACATTTTTCATCTACTTTTTCACGTGAGTTTCAGTTGATGCTAGATATTTTCCTTCTATTTCTTTAGTGAAGCTAAGAGTTAACTTTGATCTTACATTAATAACTATACTTGCATGAATATCCATGCTTTTATACTTCCCCACTGTGGTCAATGTTGATGTATGGCCTTGGCCCATTGATCTTACAATTAACTCACTATTCATATTCAATTTTCTCTAGTTCAGCCCAATAAAATAAGGAAAATAGAAAATAAAGTCTTGATTTTTCTTTCCAGTGCTCCTACATAATACAAATACTCTTAAAAACCAATTAATATATAAATTGTCATCATTCATGCTAAAATCAGTTTGAATTTTTTTAATGAATCTGCTTACAATTAATAGATTACATTGCTCACAAAATAAGAGATAATTTAGAACTATGATTTCACAATAATAAATTATCGGGCTCCCACATGGCGATGAACTTGGTCGGATGTGACCCTTCTGCAGCAGCTCCTGAATCTGCCTCTTGATTTCATCGTTCTCCAGAACAGAGTGCCAATAGATCGGTCAGTTGGGTAGCGGCGCACCTGGGGTCAGATCAATCGGGTACTTGACCTGACAGTGTAGAGGAACCCCTGTGGGTGAGGTGAAAATGTCCCCGTAGTCCTCCACAAACTTATCCATTTGTTTTTTTCATGCAGAGGAGCCTTGTCTGGAGGTCGTGGCCATAGTCTTCTTCTTGTCCTGGGGGCGGATCATCAGGAAAACGAATTTCCTGGTTTGGGAAATGAGCTTACTGCATTGTTTTGCAGTAACCAAAGAGATAGTAGCAGGAGGTGGTACCTCTGGTATCCTATACAACTTATTTCCCAAAGTAACAATAACAGCACGAGGCCGAGACTCATACACCGCATGACGCTTCCACAAGTATGGTTGTCCTAATAATACATCAGAAACATCAATAGGAGCAACGTCGCATAATACCTCATCCGTGAAGGGCTTGATGCTATAGGGAAGGCGGCACTGCTGGCTGACACGGAGATCTCGTCCTTGGTGAAGCCACCCGATGGTGTATGGATGTGGGTGAGTTGTGGTCGGCAAGCCCAACCACTTCACGGCGTCTGCTGAAATGAGGTTCTTTTGGCTCCCATTGTCGACAATGAACTGTACCGGGGAGCCCTTTACCCACATCTGGGAGTGGAAGAGATGTTCCTCCTCCTCCGGATCTTCTGGTTCCTCCTTCTGGATCTTTGTAGTGGCAAAAGTGGCATTGGGCTCCGCATCAATAATATTTTTCCCTTTTTCATTCCCCTTGTCAGGTTTTGATTCAGAGTCGAAGCGTGCATCTAACTCAGAAGCCCGCATCTCGGCCACCAGGGACTGCTTGGCCCGACACTCACTTGTGTTGTGACTTTGACAAATTCAGATTCAGTCAAACTTCCTATTATAGCATTGACCACCTTTGCATTTGATTCATAATTCTTATTTTCATTCGTATCTGTTGGTATTGTAGCTGGATATTGATATCCTTATACAACAATGGCCCATACATCTATTCCTATAGACTGAAGATAGGACCTCATCCTTGTTTTCCAGAAGATTAAATTGCTTCCATTAAAGACCGGAGGCTTGATAGATGCTATTCCATCTTGATTGCTCATCTTGCTTGATCTTCCTTCTAGCGGCTAAGATTTTTCAGAAGGACCTGCTCTGAAACCAATTTTTGAGAAAAATACTGAGAGGGGGGGTGAATCAGTATTTAGTGCAGACAATAAAACTTTTACTTTTTCCTTTAAAAACCCATACGCTACTTTCCTGAAGCCAACTCGTGTATATACGCGAATATCCTTTACAGAACTCGCGTATGTCCAGAGATCTAATTATGCATTTAATTCTTAACTTAGATCATTGCATTATTCATTCATCAGATGTTTTAGAAAACAGTAAACAGGTGCAGAAAGAACAGAATAATCATCACACATAAGCAACACACATGAACACCGGGATTTTAGGTGGAAACCCAATTCGGGAGAAAACCACCGTTGTCGTCGTCTCAGTCTTCAATATTTATTATAAAGAAAACTTCTTACAACCATGTACTGGCGCAGACTCATACCAGCACGCAGGCACCCACCTGCAGAAGGCTACAACCTTTTCTCGTTTACCAACCTCTCCTAGAAGGGAGCTACAACCCCCTGTACTCGTTTACCAGCCTCTCCTGGAAGGGAGCTACGACCCCCTGCTCTCGTTTACTAGCCTCTCCTGGAAGGGAGCTACAACCCCCTGACTAAAGGCTTCGACCCTCACCACTGCAGACCACGTTTCATCAATTTTCAAACTGGATAAAACAGCTTCAACACAATCCTTCACTTATCAACAAACATCCTTTTCCCATTGCATCAAACAGAACAGTGAAACCACTGTAACCAGAATATCAGAGATAGCCCAGACTTCAGAATAGATATGCAGAAACTCAATCAGCTTTGAGCAACCATCAGTTCAGATACCATATGCGCTTTTCTTTAAACAGATCCATGTATACATGTGATTTTAATGTATCGAACCCGCGTATACATCTGTGCACTTTTCAGAAAAACCCTAATAGTCCATACGCGCCTTTGTTTAAACAGATCCGCGTATACACGTGCTTTTAATGTATCGAACCCGCGTATACATCTGTGCACTTTTCAGAAAAACCCTAACAGTCCATACGCGCCTTTGTTTAAACAGATCCGTGTATACACGCGCTTTTAATGAAACGAAACTGCGTATAGATCTATAAAATATAAACTTTGCAGAACATACCAGATCTATGAACTTACCCAGATTTCTTCAATTTATTCAATAGATTTGCGCCAGGTCTTCATTACTTCTTTTCAGATCATCCTAAAGATTCATCATTTCTAGATCTAGAGGATCACATTCATAGGTGCATCATAGATTCAGATCTATCGATTAAGAACAGAGTTCAACCATACAGATAAACTTCAGAGTGAAGTATTCATTAATGCCCATACACTTGCACACCACTTGCACAATGAATTTCTTCTCCTTAAATAGATTTATCCTTTTTCAATACCATGAGCCAAAACCACATTTATTCCGATGGTATTCCTGGACGGGATCAAATAGACAATCCAGCGCTCAATACAATGGGTTAATACCATGGTAAATTCCCCTGGTTTTATAAATTTAGAGCGCAATTAGGCATACGCGACTTGGCACGATCTTTTCCATGTGCATATGTGACTTCCCTTAAACAAACCCACGTATTCTTTGTGACACACCTTGTTTAACAATATTCTGGCACTTTCTGAATTCCTTTCTTCTACTACTTCTGAACTGATCTGTAGATACATTAGAGTTACATCATTAACAACTTATCAGGTCAGTTTCCACTTTATCAAGCAGGTTCCATCAAAGTCAACATATTGTACCATATTGCCAACAATCTCCTTCTTAATTCATCAAGTAGATTTCCATCAAGGACAACTTCATCAAGTGGGTTGCCATCAAGGACAACACTCTGCATCATATTACCAACAATCTCCCCCTTTGTACTTGATGGAAACCATGATGGTGTTTGAGCATCAGAACAGATACAAACACCATGTTTCTCTCCCCCTTTTACATCAAGGGAAAAGGGTGGAACAAAACCATCACAAGGTTTTTCTCCTCATGTAGAAAGAAGAGCGTTGTAGATATGATATGCACCATGCTCCCCGTGAGTTCAACCTTGAATCTTCAAACATATTTTACAATGAAGTACATGACTCTATGACCTTTCTATCACCAAAGACTCATACTTACATAAAATACCCAACCAAGTGGATTTACTTATGAGACTCAACTACCCAACCAAGTGGGTTTACAAATTTGACCAAGTCCTTACATGACTGAATATAGCAATTTACATCATAGGTCTCAACATGACCTTTTCATCAAATTACAAATATGAATTTAAATACCAAAAGGCCTCAAGAGAGAGATCATATTTCAGAACCATCATAATGCCAACAATTCATTATGCTCAGCAAGGCTAGAGCTCCCCCTGAAACTGTGCATCCAATGCATCCTTTCCATATGACCAAAGCTCCCCCTTTGCTTGTGCATCCTGAACACTTTTAACAATAAATCATCAAGGCATCTTCACCCAAAATCAGAGAATGAAACAGAAACATAAGAGCTGAAATACCACCAGAGACTCCAAACTACATCAGAGATACCAAACAGCACCACAGCTTGTGCTGAAGAAATGCTGACCCAGAAAAATTGTCAGCAACCACTCATACGCGGTTTTCTATGTATGAACTCGCGTATATACGCGACTGTCTTTCAGGAAACCCGCGTATCCAATTTAATCTTCTGAATTTAAGCAGATTTGTTCTTCTGATTGGCAGAGACTACTCCTAGCTTCTGTCTTAGATATTCGAACGCTTCCCTGGGTAGAGGTTTGGTAAAGATATCAGCAACTTGTTCTTTGGAGGGAACATACTCCAACTTCACCTTTTGTTCAAGCACTTATTCACGTAAGAAGTGATACTTGATGGGAATGTTCTTGGTCTTCGAATGCATAACAGGATTCTTTGAAATACTGATGGCACTTGTATTATCACACATAATGGAGATAGGAGGTGTACATTTGATTTGAAAATCTTGTAAGGTTTTCATCATCCAAAGGAGTTGAGTGCAACAGGACGCGGTAGCCACATATTCTGCTTCTGTTGTAGATAAGGCAATAGAATTTTTCTTCTTGCTGAACCAAGATACCAATAGGGGCCCCATATAGAATGCACCACCACTAGTGCTTTTCCAATCATCAAAATTTCCAGCCCAATTTGCATCAGTGTAAGCATGAAGAGTAAGATCAGCATTCTTTGGATACCATAGTCCAAAGTCTTGAGTTCCTTGTAGATATTTGAATATTCTTTTGACAGCCTGAAGGTGAGACTCTTTTGGATTAGCTTGGAATCATCCAACAATCCCAACTGCATGCATAATGTCCGGTCTAATCCCAGTGAGATAAAGTAGACTTCCTATCATAGATCTATATTCTGGTTGATTCACCGTGGGAGAATCATCATGAGAACTGAGATTACATCCGGTTATCATTGGTGTACTCACAGGTTTGCACTCTTCCATGCCATACTTCTTCAGAATTTGCTTAAGGTATTTTTCTTGTGATAAGAATATACCATCTGCAGTTTGATGCACTTGCAAGCCAAGAAAGAATGTTAGTTTCCCAAGTAAAGACATTTCAAATTCTTGCTGCATGACAGAAGCAAATTTCTGACTCATAGATTCTTCGTTACTCCCAAAAATGATATCATCAACATATACAACCACAATCAATAGTTTATCATTTTCAACTTTTGTGTATAATTTGCTATCAGTAGACCCCTTTGAAAATCCTTGTTGATGAAGATATTTGTCAAGACGATAATACCATGCCCTTGGAGCTTGTTTGAGACCATATAGAGCCTTTTTAAGTCTACAAAAAGGATTTTCATCATTTCCCAAACTGAATCCTTCTGGTTGTTCTATATAAACTTCTTCTTCTAGATCACCATTGAGAAATGCAGATTTAACATCCATTTGATAAACTTTGATTTGTTGAAAACTTGAAAAGGAAAGAAACATTCTTATTGCTTCAAGTCTAGCTACAGGAGCAAAAGTTTCTTCAAAGTCTATACCTTCTTGTTGAGTGTACCCCTTGCAAACAAGTCTAGCTTTGTTTCTTACAACATCCCCATTCTCATTTAACTTGTTTTTGAATATCCATTTAGTTCCAATAACATTTTTATCATGTGGTCTTGGAACAAATTCCCAAGTGTGATTCTTTTCAATTTGATCAAGCTCTTCATTCATGGCTTGAATCCAACATTCATCTTTGCTAGCTTGATTGACATTGTGTGGTTCAATAGTGGATAGAAATGCCAGATAGCTAGAAGATCCTACAAGAGTCCTTCTTGTTTGTACACTTGATCCCTTATCTCCCAAAATTTGAGATTCTGGATGATTCTTTTGAACATATCTGGATGGAGCTTTTTCAGATAAATCATCTTCAGGTTCTTCATTGGGTTCACTGTCTATATCATTGCTATTTGATGTAGAAGGACATATGTCACCATCGTCTTCATTTGTTGTTTGTTTTTCTTCTTTTGGGGCTGTAGGAGACTCATCAATAACAACATCAATACATTCAACAATCTTCCGAAGTATTTTATTGTAACATTTATATGCTCTACTCCTAGAGGAGTAACCAAGAAATATTCCTTCATCTGCTCTAGGTTCAAACTTACCAAGTTTTTCATCATTATTTTTGATAAAGCATTTGCTTCCAAAAACTCTAAAATGCTCCACAGTAGGAGGATTACCGTACCAGAGTTCATATGGAGTTTTATCACTGTTTACTCGAATATGTGCCTTGTTAATAATATTTGCTACTGTGTGTGCTGCTTCTCCCCAGAATGTGTCAGGTGTTCCAGAATCATCAAGCATAGCTCTAGCCATTTGCTAAACTGTTCTATTCATTCTTTCTGCTACTCCATTTTGTTGTGGAGTGCCAGCTACAGAGAACTGTCTTTTTATGTCATGTTGTTCACAAAATTCAAGAAATTCATTTGATTTATATTTTCCTCCTCAATCAGATCTAAGACACTTGATTTTTAGATCTAATTCATTTTCAACCAGTGCTTTAAAGGTCTGAAATTTCTCAAATGCTTCATATTTGTGTTTAATCAACCCAATCCAACACATTCTAGAGAAATCATCAATAAATAAGATATAGTATTCTTCACCACGTGGTGACTTTTTCCTCATAGGTCCACATATGTCGGTATGAATGAGTTCAAGAGGCTTACTTGATGATCCTTCCTTGGAATTAAATTGCACTCCGGTTTGCTTACCGAATTGACAGGATTTGCATATGATACTTTCAGGTAGAGTAATATTGGGAAGACCACGAACAGCATTAAGTCTGCTTGATTTGTTGATTTGAGAGAAGCTTAGATGCCCCAACCTTCTATGCCATAGCCAATTTTCTGAAGATTAACTCAAGTAACATTGTTCGTTGTAGCTATTCAATACATACAGGTTGCTTGGAGTTCTTTTCCCTTTTATAATTGTTCTGCCTGTATCAAGATCACGAACCACACATTCTTTTGAACTAAAGACACTTCAGTTCCTTGATCACACATTTGACTTACACTTAGCAGGTTATGCCTTAAGCCATCCACATACATGACATCATTAGCCTTCACCTTTTCCTTTAGAAACACAGACCCTTTTCCTTTAATTACAGCAGGATTATCATTTCCAAATGTAACTTTATTTTCTTTTTCTAGAGCACTATATGCAAGAATTTTGTGTTTGTCACCTGTCATGTGTCTTGAGCATCCACTATCAATGTACCATTGATTTTCTTCACCTTCTGCGAATAATGCTATGCCACAATTTTCAACCTGTAATTCCTTCTTTTTCCATACTTTGGATCTTGAAGGAAAATGCTCTTTTTGCTGAACTTTGCTCCTGCATTCAGATTCTTCATGCCCAAAGTTATTGCAATAAGCACATTCAACTTCATTTAGAAGAGGAGAAAAGTTGTTATAGGTATTCTTCTCAAATTCAATCCTTTTCTTTCTTGCTTCTCTATTCATGATAGTTTTATATGCAACACATTGAACAGCTTTATGACCAAAATTGTGACATGAGAAACATTGTCCATTGAAGAAGAAATTTTTGCGATCATGAAATCTTCTACTTGGATTTACCTGTTGATTGGTGTTTCTTTGAGAGATATTCTTGTTAGTATTCTTTGAATTGAGATGATCACTCTTTACCTGCAATGATTCTTTATTCCTTTGCTGAGTGGCAGAATTTTGTAAACCAGCTGTAACTGCTTTTAGATAATTTGGTGCTGAAGCTTGAGAGGATTCTCCGGTATATCCAAGACCTGTTTTTATAAGATGAGAACGTTGTACCTTGATAATCTCATCTAAGGTTTCAGATCCTTTAGCAAATCTAAGATTCAGAGTTTTTACTTTCTCAGAATCTTTTCTTAGACTTACCACTTCACATTCTAATTTCTCAATGTGTTTCTTTGCTTCTTCAACCTGCTTTTCCAAAGTTTCTATGGTTATTTTCCTTTCTTCTAAGAGTATTTTACTTTCTTTTAAGCGTATTTTGAGTTGATTGTTTTCTTCAAGGAAGTCATTGTCCTCTAGAGCATCCACAAAAATATCCTTTTCTTCTCTAGATTCAAATGCCATGAGAAGTCTAAGATCTTGTTCACATTCTTCTTCACTATCAGATAGCCCATCACTTTCTTCATAGATATAATAACTTTTTCTAGTGTTAAACTGATTCTTATTCCTTCTTGCTACTTCCTTTCCTTTTGCAGGTGTTTCTTTATGAGGACACTTAGCAGCATAATGACCAATTCTTCCACACTCAAAACATTTGAAAGGAAGCTTACCTCTGAATCGTCCTGTGCCAAGTTGGAGTTTCTTTACAAAATTTTCCTCATCTTCTTCTGAGATATATCCTGATCCTTCTGGTTCTTGTACTTCTTTCCCTTTTGTAGAAGCTCTGAAGATAGCCTCTTTGACTTCAGATGGTCCTCCTCTTCTCATTTCATATGCGATTAGTATGCCATGAAGTTGTACCATAGTAAGATTTTGAATATCCTATTTTTCTTCAAGAGCAGAAACTTTTGACTCAAATTTTGTTGTTAGTGATCTTAAAATTTTCTCAACCAAAGTAGATTCGGTTATTGTTTCTCCCAGATTTTTCATACGATTTAAAACATCATTAACACGTAAAAAGAAACTGGCAATACTCTCATCACTATGCATCTTCAAATTTTCATATTCAATTCTGACAGTTTGGAGTTTTGCACTTTTTACCTTTGCATCACCTTCATAACTTAGAATGATTTTGTCCCACATTTCCTTTGCTGTATTTAGTTGCATGAATTTGAAAAATTTAGATTCATTCAAACTTCCTGTTATAGCATTGACCACCTTTGAATTTGATTCATAATTCTTATTTTCATTCGGATCTGTTGGTATTGTAGCTGGATATTGATATCCTTGTATAACAATGGCCCATACATATGTTCCTATAGACTGAAGATAGGACCTCATCCTTGTTTTCCAGAAGATTAAATTGCTTCCATTAAAGACCGGAGGCTTGATAGATGCTATTCCATCTTGATTGCTCATCTTGCTTGATCTTCCTTCTAGCGGCTAAGCTTTTTCAGAAGGACCTGCTCTGAAACCAATTGTTGAGAAAAATACTGAGGGGGGGGTGAATCAGTATTTTGTGCAGACAATAAAACTTTTAATTTTTCCTTTAAAAACCCATACGCTACTTTCCTGAAGCCAAATCACGTATATACGCGGATATCCTTTACAGAACTCGCGTATGTCCAGAGATCTAATTATGCATTTGATTCTTAACTTAGATCATTGCATTATTCATTCATCAGATGTTTTAGAAAACAGTAAACAGGTGCAGAAAGAACAGAATAATCATCACACATAAGCAACACACATGAACACCAGGATTTTAGGTGGAAACCCAATTCGGGAGAAAACCACCGCTGCCGTCGTCTCAGTCTTCAATATTTATTATAAAGAAAACTTCTTACAACCATGTACTGGCGCAGACTCATACCAGCACGCAGGCACCCACCTGCAGAAGGCTACAACCTTTTCTCTTTTACCAGCCTCTCCTGTAAGGGAGCTACAACCCCCTGTACTCGTTTACCAGCCTCTCCTGGAAGGGAGCTACGACCCCCTGCTCTCGTTTACCAGCCTCTCCTGGAAGGGAGCTACAACCCCCTGACTGAAAGCTTCAACCCTCAGCACCACTGCAGACCATGTTTCATCAATTTTCAAACTGGATCAAACAGCTTCAACACAATCCTTCACTTATCAACAAACATCCTTTTCCCATTGCATCAAACATAACAGTGAAACCACTGTAACCAGAATATCAGAGATAGCCCAGACTTCAGAATAGATATGCAGAAACTCAATCAACTTTGAGCAACCATCAGTTCAGATACCATACGCGCTTTTCTTTAAACAGATCCGCGTATACATGCGCTTTTAATGTATCGAACCCGCGTATACATCTGTGCACTTTTCAGAAAAACCATAACAGTCCATACGCGTCTTTGTTTAAACAGATCCGCGTATACACATGATTTTAATGTATCGAACCCGCGTATACATCTGTGCACTTTTCAGAAAAACCCTAACAGTCCATACGCGCCTTTGTTTAAATAGATCCGCGTATACACGCGCTTTTAATGAAACGAACCTGCGTATAGATCTATAAAAGATAAACTTTGCAAAACAGACTAGATCTATGAACTTACCCATATTTCTTCAATTTCTTCAATAGATTTGCACCAGGTCTTCATTACATCTTTTCAGATCATCCTAGAGATTCATCATTTCTAGATCTAGAGGATCACATTCATAGGTGCATCATAGATTCAGATCGATCGATTAAGAACAGATTTCAACCATACAGCTAAACTTCAGAGTGAAGTATTCATTAATGCCCAGACACTTGCACACCACTTGCACAATGAATTTCTTCTCCTTAAATAGATTTATCCTTTTTCAATACCATGAGCCAAAACCACATTTCTTCCAATGGTATTCCTGGACGGGATCAAATAGACAATCCAGCGCTCAATACAAACAGGGAACCTTGTATAGTTTTTCAAGGATAGGAAAGGAGAATATTGTCAGTTAATCATCACATGAAACTTCATCACCATTTGAAAATTGTGTCCTAATTTGAAACAATAAGACTACCCACCTATTTCATTATTTAATTTTGATTGTGTAATACAAAAAAATATCCTAGATAACTTAAATAATGTAAGCACTTTTGCAAAAATTTAGTGGAGAGAACCTTCAATTACATTTATTTTGAAGTTCCACTTGCATTTTAAGCCATTTTAATTAGTCTTTCATGGCTATTCTAGTAAAAATTTCAACCTCTTGTAGAAATTTTTTTGTCACTTGTATTAGAAATGAAAAAATAAAATGTAAATAAAAATGATTTGAAATGCTAAAATTCAAATGTGCGCTACATAAAAATGATTTTTTTAAAAACTACATTAACGTCTAATATCACGCGCACATTCGCCCTTAGCTCTTGCAGAACAGCATTCGCCCTCAGCATTCGCCCTCAGCTCTTTCAGAACAGCATTCACCCTCAGCATTCACCCTCAGCTCTTATAGAACAGCATTCACCCTCAGTTCTTGCAAAATGGTAAGTTCTTACTGCAGGCCCTTCCTCCTGTAGTAGGGTTGACCCTATTTGGGTTTTTTTGGAGCCTCTGAGAATACAAAGGTTGTGATTGATTACGGGGCACTACCTATATTTGTGGAACTTCTTACCTCTGGGAATGATAATGTTAGAGAACAGGTAGCACGTTCATTTTAGAGGCATGAAATTATTCTTCCCAACTATCTTTATACGTCTGTAATTTTGGAATTTGATTTAAAAAACTACTACCCAACTTTGAGTTCAACTGGTGTTCATGTAATGCTATTTGGGCTTTGGGAAATATTGCTGGAGACTCTGTATCATTTAGGGATCTTGCCCTCAGTCATGGAGCTCCGAGGCAGGTGCTTGCCTAGTTGAATGATACTGCCATAATTTCAATGATAAGAAATGCTGCATGGGCTCTATCAATTTTTTGTCGTGGTAAACCCCAACCACTATTTGAACAGGTAAGAAGAATACATTTTCTGCCTCTTCTTCTTAGTTCGCAGATACTATGGATTTTTTTTATAGATCTTGGTGCTTGGTAGATTTGGACGTAATATTGACCTAGATGCTTGTTCATTACAATGACTCCGTCATCAGGTTTTAGAAAATGCTCAGAAATTTGGGTTTCACAAGGGGATTACCCTTGCTTGCAATTATCGATTATCAATCACATTCAAAAAAATACTTTCGTAGCATTGCTGAGCTCTTTGTAGGTGAATTTCCAAGGCAATTTCACAATATTTGAACTAAATTTGTCTATCTTTTTCAATACTCTGCACTTGTAACAGAACCAGACAAACAATCTAGTGGCCAATGCAACAACAACAACACCTCCTGTTGCAATGCCTGCAATTCACCCTCTCTGCACGCATGAATGACTATGGCACCCTCTTTTGTGAACAGGTACTGGACCTGAAGGTACTAGTTTCCATTAGGATCGTGGAATTCAACATCCAAAATAGTATCAAATTCCACTGCAATAGTATTCCCCAGCGAGGGCAACAGTTCATTGAGACCTATTAGACTCATCACCCCCAAATAGCCTCCAAGGCTACCCAGAGTGTGATCATCTGGAGCAATAACAAATGCTCATCCATCCCCAATTGAAACAAGAATAGGACCCACATTGGTTACAGAAAAGGAGAAACACGTTTTGAAAGAAGAAGAAACTTTTGTCTTAGGGTCCAGAAATCTAAATGGTCTATTTTACAATGCCCTACCTGCACTTCAAATTGGTACTCCCAACTCCATGCTAAGGCTCACTGTGCCATTCTTCAGATGAGCATCTTAACCTGAAGTTTGATTCCAAAAAACCCAAGTCCCCTGTTATATGCCCAAGACCTCTGTTACAACGAGTAGAGTTCTAAGCGAAATACTTCACAATAGGAAGCAAAAGAAACATCGCAAAATTTCTCCACTTTAGACTCATAATTTTCTGTGCAAAAATTCAACTACGGACAGTAAAAACATAATATCAAACACAACCAATCCACAATGGAATTTGAACATGAGGATTTATAACCACAGAAAACCCTCTCCAGGTTAAAAGAATTCCAGAATGGCTTTAAGATTCTACTAATGAGCGCTTACAACACCATAGCAATTACTGTCACAATGAAATCTGTTGGAAACAAAGCCCTTGTACAGTTTCTACATTTCCACAGTGGAAGCAAGAATCTTGCTATCTCTCATGATCTGGTTCTGTGGTCAAATCCTTTGCTATGGTTGTCTTGTTCTGCTAAACGTGGATCTATCTTAGCTTTGGCTCTAGTTCTCATTTAGGATCGTGGCTATCTGATCTTGCTGTGCCTTTGACTATACAAACTTGTTCAATATGAAAATGTTGACTCTGTTATATATAGGAGCTTTAATGGGTGCTCTCAAACACTTTTTCGGGCAGCTTTGTTTTGTCTCTGATTCAAGGAAGAACTATGTTGGCCTTGGTTTTTTAGTCCTTGGAACTTAGTTCTCTCATATTTTCCATCCTATCCCCAGTTTGCTACCGAGAAAGACATAACTTCACGATATCAAAATTGACTATTTTTGGCCATTTATCTTTAGTAATGGTACAACTTTAATTTGGTGCTTTCATACAGTATCTGAAGAGCACTCTCAAGCTGTTATTCAGTATTTTATCATAAATACTACATTTAACTGCCATGCTCTAATATTTATATCAACCATAAGCATTCTTAAGGTAGTTCCACGTTTGTGAAGCAGAAGGAATGCTTCTGACAGCGTCTTATCATAGTGGTACAATTTTGTTCGCAGTTTATCTTTTATAAACCTCCAATTTTCCAAACGTAGTAGAGACTACAATTTGCATCTCAAATTTTGGACAAATCTGTTTAGTATTCTACAGAAAATGCATTAAGAATAAAAAAATCCCACAATTTGTAAAAAGCCCACAATTTTGTAAAATGCTCACAATTTTGTAAAAATCCCACAATTTGTAAAAAGCCCACAATTTTGTAAAAAGCCCACATTTTATTAAAAATATAAACAATTTGTAAAAAGCCCACAATTTTGCAAAAATCCCACAAATTGTAAAAAGCCCACAATTTTGTAAAAAGCCCACATTTTGTAAAAAGCTCACAATTTGTAAAATGCCCACTTTTTTTTTTTTTTTGCTTATATATTGAGCTCCCATTGAGTTCAACAAGTCTTGGGTTTTCTACACCATTGAGAGAGATTTATTGTTTTCTTTATAGGATAATTTGCATCAATGGAAGAATACATTGGAGCTGGAAAAAAAATTCAAAAGGGTGAAAGGGGTGATGGCAGAGTTTATTGCCCTTGTAAAAAATGTTGTATGAGAAGTAATGTTAGAGTTTTAATAGCAACAACAACAGTGCATTGTAGGAAATATGGGCACATTGATGGTGGATCGAATGACTATCGTCCCGTGGTAATTAATTATCTATCTTCATTTTGATTATATCATAAAATTTTATATTATTTTAATATTTTTTATATGTGCACTAATGTTTAATTATTAATGTTTGTAATTTTCATAAAGGCACAGTTGCCCCCCAAATTTTTGCAGATGATCAACCAGCTTCCACAGCAAAATAGTAGTAGATTAGATGATGTTGCACCAGTACAAGAGAATATTGCAACAAATATTAGTATTGGAAATGATGTTGTACAAGGTGAAGAACATGAAGCGAATGATGAAGGTAATTTTAATCATCCCATGGAGGTAGATCATGATGACAGTAATGAGACAGTTCACATTAATGATGGGACAAATCAAATGCTCCAAGACTTGTATGGTGAGTCAGATGATGATGGTGGAGATAACAGTGACGGTATTTATGATGTACCTCTGATTGAAAGGTCAAGTGAATGACTTTTTGAACACTCAAATGCAACTCTTCTCTCTGCGACATTGTTGCTGGTGAACTTAAAGGTTATGAATAATTTGTCGAACAGATATATGACACAACTCCTAAGGTATGCAATATGTATATATGATCACATATATGTAAATGTTGATTATTTTCCCTTTTTTTAGTTGTAATAAATGTGTAAAATAATAACTTATATATATATATATATATATATATCAAAACCGGCCGGTCAGGACAGCTGCCGGTTGGAACCGGCCTTGCAACCCAGTCAATAGCCTATTCTCACCTGTTTTGGCAAGTTAACCAGACCTAACCAGCCGATTAAGTACGGAACCAGCCAGTTTATGCATAAACCGGCCAGTTTCGTACTTAACCGGCCAGTTAGGTGCTCCTCCATGAGTTGCAAATTCCTCAGTGTCTCCTCCATGAGCTGCAAATTCCTCTATTATACTAGCAACAAACTTGTCTAATAACTCATACTAAACACCTTATAGTAGCAAAAATACACATGATGACTGATAAATACAAGGCTGGCAAGCATAAAATCCCTGGCAGCATGCAACTCGTCAAGTGTACTTGATGACAATTTCTGTTCTAAAAACAATCAGCAGCAACCTTATTTCACACTCAGCTAGGAACTGTCAAACCCTCTCTTTCTACTCACACATAGCAGCAGCATAAATACAAAACCTTTCACACAGCATACAAGAAATTTGATCATGGCATCAAGACTGATGCAAACGGTCTGACGCCACTCAAGGGACAACAACATACAACCTAATGAAAATGTGACTGGCAATAATAAATTGACCACTAGAAAATTCCCGCTTGGAAATGCACTAAACTGGCTACTGATTTTTCTGGGTTTTAATGAATCTTTTCAGTGATAAATTTCATCAAACACATTGTGAGCAGACTGTTGAAGTTGTAATGCTCTCTCAACTTGTTACAAATAGCACTAATAGTGGGTTTCATAAACCAATTCAATACCTCTAAGTGTTGTAGATGTTTTTCTAGAAATTTATTGGCAAGCAAACATAGATAATGAAGAATACAAGATCTTCAAAATGCTGGTCTTATATATATATATATATATATATATATATATATATATATATTGAACCCAGAATTGTCTTTAAGGATGATACAATGAATTGAAAATAGATCTGAGCAAGGACAAATTGTATATTATAATATTAACTCAACAATAAAACACAGTGAATAATATAAGATAAACCTGATACATTACTTCAACAAGTTTGCTTATGTATTTTTCGATGATATGTATTGCATTTGGTGCCATTTTGATATATTCACCTTTGCATGGTATATAAATGAGCAAAATTTTCATATTTTGTCTCTATTGGCTTGGAATCATGGTTGCAAATCTTAAAAATAGTTTTTTTTTTTTTTAATTAAAAAATAATTATTTAATGTATTTTTTTTAAAATTGTTTCATTGAGATCTGACCGCTACCGGTTAGACCGGTTCCGGTTCGAAACCCGGTTCATTAGCTCCACCGGTTCGGTCACTAGTTCCGGTTTTAATAACTATGATATATATATATAATCTTTAA